>JAPVLO010001197.1:0-143694 GCA_027257055.1 Cephalopachus bancanus
CCTCGGCCTCCCAAAGTGTTGGTATTACAGATGTGAGCCACAGCACCCGGTCCCCTTGTGTTTCTTGATAGTTTCCTACATGTATGAATCTGTAAACAATATTTTGTTTAGTTTGGTATGTTTTTAAACTTTATATAAATGGATTCATACAGTACTTATTCTCTTGAGACAATATTTTATGTTTTTGAGATTCACCTGCACTGTTGCATGTAAACTACAATTCATTGTTACAAAGTTTTATAGTATTCATGTGTAACATACCACAGCTTTTTTTTTTTATTTTTTTTTGAGTTGGAGTCTCACTCTGTCACCCAGACTGGAGTGCAATGGCCGCTCCCGGCCACCGCAGCCTCGACCTGCTGGGCTCCGGCGATCCTTCCTCCTCAGCCTTCCAAGTTGCTGGAACTACAGGTGTGCGCTACCACGCCCAGCTAGTTTTTTTTTTATTTATAGTGGAGATGAGGTCTCGCCAAGTAACCCAGGCGGGTCTCGAACCCGCGGGCTCAGGCAATCCACTCACCTCGGCCTCCCAAAGTGCTGGGATTACAGGCTGAGCCACCGAGCCCGGCCATACCACAGTTTTAAGACTCCATTCTACCCTTGATGACATTTGGGCTGTTGTCAGGGATTCCTATTATGAACAAGTTACTGTGAACATTCTTGTACATGTCTCCTGGCGTACAAGAGTTGATTTGGAGTGGAATTTCTGGGTCAGCGTGTAGAAACATGTTTAAATTACCAATATAACTCCAAACTGTGTTCCAAAACGGATGTTCCAATTTATACTCTTGTGATCACTGTCTTATTACGCTATATCTTTGCAAGTACTTGATTTTGTCCAACTTTCTAATTTGTATCAGTCTGGTAGGTGTATTTTCTTGTCATTTTAATTGGTTTGCTAGATTGCCAAGAGGCTGAGAATATTTTAACATGTTGATTGTCCACTTGTCTTTCCTGGTTTTGAACTGCCTGTTCTGGGCTAACTCTTTGGTGAAGGGTAAAGGGCACAGTCTTCAAAGCCTAGCCCTCAAGAACAGAAGTCCCAGCCTTGAGTACCTTAGAGTCCCAGGCACTCCAAACACTGAACAGAGGCCCTCCTAGCCACCTGCATCCCATCTTACACAGGGGCCCTTCATCAAAACTACTGTTAGGTGGCCTCCGTCTCCTAAGATCAGCTCGGTCATGCGATCAGCTCGGGGCAGTCCTGTTAAGCAGCAAACAGGGAGATGTTGAAGCTCAAAATCTAGGCGTGGTTTGGGACCCACAATCCAGTCGAACCGCCGTCCATGCCCCGTTGCTAGCGCCATGCCGCCGGCAGGCTGCTCACAACGAAGATGCAACTGAGGACACTCCACCCGGTGCCCTCAGAATCACACAAGACCTTTCTGTTACTAGTTTATCCTGTGTTACCAGCATTTCAAGCCTCATCATTGGACAACGAGTACTGAGCTTGGTGCTAGAGAGAGAAACGGGAAAAAGCAATTAGGCCCAGCCCTCAGGCCGGATGGGGGACGGCAACATGGGCCCACAGGAGCTCTGCCTCCGGGTCTTTGCCCGCCACATACCCCAGGCTTCCAACGCACGGATCTAAATCCAGGTTGACGCCCCAGGCGGGGCGGACACGTCACGTGACCGCGCCAGGCGCAGGGGGCGGGGCCGGCCCTCTGCGTTGCTGCCTGGTCGCCTAGCAACGGCCCGACGCGGCGCGATGGAGGCGGCTGGCAGCCGGGAGCGCCAAGCCCGTGAATATTTGGAAAAACATCGGATCAGAGAGCTGCTGAGCTATCTCACCAGCGCCCTCGTCTTTACCCGGCCGGGTAAGGGCCTTGCCTCGCACTTGGCTGTCTTCCCTGCCGCCCCACGCGGAGCGGTCCCCAGAAATCCCCGGTGCTTCCATCCCTCCGCGTCTGCGCCCTCAAACCGCCTCCTTCATATTCACTCTCTCCCCCGCTTCCCAGCTGCTAGGGCCCACCTGCTGCTAATTAAGTATGTGGCCTTCAATTAAACAAGCCCTTAATGAACGACCTCTTTGTGTCGGCCGTTAGCCAGGTGGGCGGGAGCCGGCAGGTGGCAGGGTGGGAGTGAGGCCGCGGCGAGCACGTGGCTCCTGGCTCCACCCCTTCGCCCGCGGTGGCTTAGGGCAGGACCCTGAGCTTGTCTCCTCCTCTGTAACATGAAGCCCCTCATAGGGCCGATCTCACGGGAACGTAAGTGAAATGAATGTAAATGAAGTAAATGAATGACACAAAAATCACTCTTCCTGCCTGGCGAGCAACAGATGTTTCCAATGCTACCACTACTCGCAAGGAGTTTTGTTTTTGTTTTTGTTTTTTTGAGTTGGAGTCTCACTCTGCCGCCCAGACTGGAGTGCAGTGGCCGCTCCCGGCCACTGCAGCCTCGACCTGCTGGGATCCGGCGATCCTTCCGCCTCAGCCCTCCAAGTAGCTGGAACTACAGGCACGCGCTACCACACCCGGCTAATTTTTATTTATTGTAGAGATGAGGTCTCGCCAGTTGCCCAGGAGGGTCTCGAACCTCAACCTCCCAGGCGCAAGGAGTTTTTAATCTAGTAATTGATGGGGTAAGATAGACGTTCTTGAGAAAACAGCTTTTCCTGACGTTTTTTACACATCGAAGCCCCCTACAAAGTGTGAATCATGTCATAGTTTCTGTGTAGTGTATGATTACAAAGTGACGTTAAAGTGAAAATGGTTTAATGTCCTTCTCTCCAGGGCGCAGAATTGTAACTTGCCGGCCTCCATAGGGAGTGTCCAAAATGCCAAAATTGTCCATTTGCTTCTGTGTAAGGAAATGGAAGTACCACAGATTCCTGCTTTGTCAAAAAACCACCCAACCTATGTTATCACGTATAGGGTGATAAAAGTTCTTTCTAATTGTTTTTAAAGCAATAAGGCAATTTTTAAGTTTACGTATTGGTGGATTGATTGAGTGGGAGTCTCACTCTGAAGACCAAGTTGGGGTACAGTGTCATGCTCATGGCTTACCGCAGCCTCAACCTGCTGGACTCAGGCAATCCTCCGCCTTGGACTTCCAAGTACCTGGAACTAGAAGCACATGCCGCCATGCCCGGCTAATTTTTTTATTTAGTGTAGAGATGAGGTCTCGCCATGTTGCCTAGGCTGGTCTTGAACCCCTGGGCTCAAGCAATCCTTTTGCCTCGGCCTCCCAAAGTGCTGGGATTACAGGCGTGAGCCACTGCTCCCTGATGCAATTTTTAAAAATTTCCTCTGCAACAAATAAAATAGAAAGTGAAAAGAAATAAAAACAAAAGAATGCCTCTACTTTTTTTTTAATGCATTGGGGGAAAGTTGCTGTCAAACCAATTTTGTAAAACTTTTTTTTAAAGTGATTACTGTCTCTTGGTGGTGCTTAGTACTATAATGTTGAAAATGGTTGACCGGGCGCAGTGGCTCAAACCTGTAATCCCAGCACTTTGGAAGGCCGAGGCAAGAGGAATGCCCAAGCCTAGAGGTTCCAGAAGAGCCCAGGCAATTTGGTGAGACCTAGTCTCTACAATAAATTTAAAAATTAGCTTTGCATGGTAGCATGCTCCTGTAGTTCCAGTTGCTTGGAAGACAGGCAGAAGGATTGCCTGAGCCCAGCAGGTCAAGGCTGCAGGAGCTGTGAGCATGCCACTGCACTCCAGCCTGGGTGATAGAGGGAGACTCTGACTCAAAAAAAAAAAAGGTAATCGTCTTCTGCTGTCAGATGAAGCAATAATTTCTGAATGTCTGTGTGTTTGTGTGTGTACATGTGTGTGTGACTACTGAACTGTTATTCTTGTTAGCCTGGTTTTAAGACATCTGGTTTTTGAAAATAAATGTGTGATGACATTCATTTTAATCTCTAATAATATTCATTGTCAACAAAGACAATTTTCAATTTTTTTTCTATTTTTCAAATTTTTTTGTGTTTGTTTTAGAATCGGGTACATGTGAAGACTTGTTACATAGGTATATTGTGTAAGGGCAAGGTTTGGGCTTCGGATAAGACCACTGTCTCCCCCAGCCATAGTTAGCATGGTTCCTGATGAGAGGTTTTACAGTCCTTATTCCCCCTCCCTCTCTCCCTCCTTTAGCAGTGCCTGTTGCCTGTTGTGTGCCCAGTCTTTAGTATTCCCTCATGAGTGAGAATATGCAGTACTCTATTTTCTGTTTCTATGATAATTCCTTTTTTTTTTTTTTTTTGAGTCGGAGTCTCACGCTGTCGCCCAGACTGGAGTGCAGTGGCCGCTCCCGGCCACCGCAGCCTCGACCTGCTGGGCTCGGCGATCCTTCCTCCTCAGAACTACAGGCGCGCGCTACCACGCCCGGCTAATTTTTTTGATTTATTGTAGAGATGAGGTCTCACCAAGTTGCCCAGGTGGGTCCTGAACCCGCGGCAATCCACTCAGGTAATCCACTCACCTCAACCTCCCAAAGCGCGGGATTACAGGCTGAGCCATCGAGCCCAGTTCTATGATAATTCCTTAGAATGATGTCCTCCAACTGCATCCATGTTGCTGCAAATGTCATGATTTTGTTCTTTTTTATGACTGCATGGTACTTCATAGTGTATATGTACCACATTTTCTTTATCCAGTCCATTGTCAATGGGTATCTGGGTTGGTTCCATGTTTTTGCTATTGTGAATAGTACTGCAGTAAACATTCAAGTGCAGGTGGAGTTTTTTCTTTTTCTTTTGTTTTGTTTTGTTTTTGTAGAATGATGATATATGTTCCTTTGGGTATATACCTAGAAATGGGATTTCTGGGTCAAATGGTAGATCTATTTTTAGTTATTTACAAAATCTCCAAACTGCTTTCCGCAGGGATTACATTCCCACTGACAGTGTACAAGCATTCCCTTTTATCCACAGCCTTGCCAACATCTGTTGTTGTTGTTGTTGTTTTGACTTTTTAGTAGCTCTGGCTGAGGTGAGATGGTATCTCATTGTGGTTTTGATTTGCATTTCTCTGATGACTAAATGATGTTGGACATTTTTTCATATATCTGTTGGCCACTCGTATGTCTTCCTTTGAGAGGTACCTGTTCATGTTCCTTGCCCACTTTTTTAATGGGGTTACTTGTTTTCATTTGAGTTTTTTATAGATCCTGGATGTTAGGCCTTTGTCAGATGCATAGTTTACAAATATTTTCTCCTATGGGTTGTCTCTATACTCTCTGGATGGTTTGTTTGGTGGTGCAGAAACTTTTTAGTTTGATAAAGTTCTACCTGTCAGTTTTAACTTTAGCTGTGTTTGCTATTGAGGAATTGGTCATCAATTCATTGCCTAGGCTAATGTACAGGAAAGTGTTCCCTAGGTTTTCTTCTAAGATTTTATAGTTTGAAGTCTTACATTTAAGTCCTTGATCTGTTTTGAGTTCATTTTTGTATATGGTGATAGATAGAGGTCTATTTTCATTCATCTGCAATATGGTTAGCCAGTTTGCCCAGTACCATTTGTTGAATAGAGTGTCCTTTCCCCAGTGTTTTGTCAAAGATGAGTTGATAGCCAGGCTGGGTAGCTCAGCCTGTAATCCCGCGCCTTGGCAGGCTGAGGTGAGCCCGCAGGTTCGAGACCCGCCTGGGCAACTTGGCAAGACCTCATCTCTACAATAAATCAAAAAATTAGCTGGGCATGGTAGCACACGCCTGGTAGTTCCAGCTACTTGGAAGGCTGAGGCAGAAGGACCACTGGAACCCAGCAGGTCGAGGTTGCGGTGGCCGGGAGCAGCCATTGCACTCCAGTCTGGGCAACAGAGTGAGACTCCAACTCAAAAAAAAAAAAAAGATGAGTTGATTGTAGGGCAGTGGTTTTATTTCTGGGTTTTCTATCCTGATTCATTTCTATGTGTCTATTTTTGTACCTGTATGATGCTGTTTTGGTGACTGTAGACTTCAAACTTGTAGTAAAATTTAAAGTCTAGGAAAGTGATGTTACTAGCTTTATTCTTTTTGCTGAGGATTGCTTTGGCTATCCAGGCTCTTTTTTTGCTTCCGTATGAATGTAAGTATTGTCTTTTTTAGGTCTGTGAAAAATGTTGCTGGTAGCTTGATAAGGAATGTGTTGAATGCATAGATTACTTTACATAATATGGACATCCTAACAATATTGATTTTTACAATCCATGAGCATGGAGTATTTTCATTTGTCTGTGCTATCTTTGATTTCTTTAAGCAGTGTTTTGCAGTTCTCATTATGAAGATCTTTCACCGGCCAGGCTCGGTGGCTCACTCTGTAATCCCAGCACTTTGGGAGGCCGAGGTGAGTGGATTGCCTAAGCCTGCAGGTTCGAGACCTGCCTGGGCAACTTGGCGAGACCTCATCTCTACAATAAATCAAAAATTAGCCGGGCGTGGTAGCGTGCGCCTATAGTTCCAGCTACTTGGAAGGCTGAGGCGGAAGGATCGCCGGAGCCCAGCAGGTCAGGCTGCGGTGGCCGGGAGTGGCCAATGCACTCCAGTCTGGGTGACAGAGTGAGACTCCAACTCAAAAAAAAAAAAAAAAAAATCTTTCACTTCTTTGGTTAGACTTATTTATTTATTTTTGAGTCAAGGTCTCACTCTGCCCCCCAGGTTGGAATGCAGTGGCATGATCACAGCTCGCCACAGTCTCAAACTCCTAATCTCAAGTGACTCTCCAGCTTCAGCCCCCCTCCCAAGTAACTGGGACTACAGTTGTGCACCAATGTGCCTGGCTAATTTTTTTGATTTTTTGCAGAGATGAGGTCTTGCTAGGGGTTGCCCAGGCTAGTCTCGAGATCATGGACTCAATCCTCCCTCCTCAGCCTCCCAAAATGTAAGATTACAGGCATGAGCCACCACATCCAGCCCCCTATGGCTAGATTTATTTTGAGGTGTTTTATTTGTGTGTGTGTGGCTCTTATAAATGGGATTGTGTTTTTTACTTGGTTCTCAGCCTGCTTCTTTTAGGTGTACAGAAATGCAACTGATTTTTGAGGTTGATTTTGTTTCCCAAGACCTTACTGAAGTTTATTAGTGCTAGGAGACTTTTGGTGGAATCTTTTGGGTTTTCTAGGTATAGAATCATATCATCTACAAAATGAGATCATTTAACTCTTTTCCTATTTGGATACCTTTAATTTCTTTCTCTTGCCTGATTGCCCTGGCTAGAACTTCCAGTTCTTTGTTAAATAGGAGTGGTGAGAAGGTGCATCCTTGTCTTGTTCTAGTTCTTGGGGGAATGCTTCTAGATCCTGTCCATTAAGTATGATGTTGACTACAAGTTTGTGAAACAAACTTTAGTTTTCCCTATTTAAAAAGTCATATTATATCATTCTATGTTATAGTCATTACATAATATTTGTCAACATATGTTTAAATTTCATTTTTATTTTTATCAAACTATATGTACAGGGTTTAAAAATCTAAAAGTACTATAAAGTTTATCATATATAACAACAGCATTTTCCTCCCATCTTGGTTCTGCTCCACAGAATAAATTATTTCAATTATTCTAGCAATATTCTTTGGTATTTATCTCGAGATTTCTGGGGGGAAAAAAAGCAGATCTACATTACTGCTTCTTAATGCTCTTCCCTCTAGGTTTAGATATTAGTGTTTTGTTTTTGTTTTTTGAGTTGGAGTCTCACTCTGTCGCCCAGACTGGAGTGCAGTGGCCGCTCCTGGCCACTGCAGCCTCGACCTGCTGGGCTCTGGCGATCCTTCCGCCTCAGCCTTCCGAGTAGCTGGAACTACAGGCGTGTGCTAGCATGCCCGGCTAATTTTTGATTTACTGCAGAGATGAGGTCTCGCCAAGTTGCCCAGGCGGGTCTCGAACCCGCGGGCTCAGGCAATCTACTCACCTCAGCCTCTCAAGGCGCGGGATTACAGTCTGAGCCACAGAGCCCGGCTAGATAATAGATTTATACTGTACAATATGATAATGCAGCTCTGTTATACACACCTACCTCACACACTTATTCCCACTCATACCCATCTTTTATTTAATTAATTTATTAATTTATTTATTTTTTGAGTTGGAGTCTCACTCTGTCGCCCAGACTGGAGTGCAGTGGCCGTTCCCAGCCACTGCAGCCTCGACCTGCTGGGCTCCAGCGATCCTTCCGCCTCAGCCTTCCAAGTAGCTGAAACTATAGGCGCGCACTACCATTCCCGGCTAATTTTTGATTTATTGTAGAGATGAGGTCTCGCTGCCCAGGCGGGTCTCGAACCCGCGGGCTCAGGCAGTCCACTCACCTCAGCCTCCCAAAGCACTGAGATTACAGGCTGAGCCACCAAGCCCGGCTGGATCTGGTACTCTTAGTGAGGTTATGTGTCCTCCCCCAAACCCAACCCGGCAGTTTCCCACTACTGCTGATTCCTTTCTTCTAGGATTGTGATAAATGTTCAGGACCCATTTATAAGTGAGAACATGTGTTATTCAGTTATTTGTTTCTGTGATAGATCACTGAGTATAATAGACTCTAAATCCAAATTAACCTTCCATATGACCCAGCAATCCCCCTCCTGGGAATATACCCAGAGGAACAGAAATCATTCTACAAAAAAGACACCTGCACGCACATTATTCACAATAGCAAAAACATGGAACCAACCCTGCTGTCCATCGAAAACAGACTGGATAAAAAAATGTGGTACATATACACAATGGAGTATTATGCAGCCATAAAGAAGGATATTCATCTTTTTAGTTTGGAAAACAATTTTGGGGCAGGTGCAGTGGCTCATGTATGTGATTCCACTCAGCACTTTGGGAAACTGAGGTGAGAGAACCTCTTGAGGCCAGAAGTTCAAGACCATCATAGGCAATACAGTGAGACCCCCTCTCTACAAAAAATATAAAAATTAGCTAGGTTTGGTGACACACATCTGTACTCCTAGCTACTCAGGAGGCTGAGGCAGGAGGATCACTTGACCAAAGAAGTTTGAGGTTGCAGTGAACTGTGATCACACCATTGTACTCCAGCCTGGGTGACAGAGCAAGACCTTGTCTCTAAAAATGATAATAAAAAATACACAACATAATTTTGGTATGACCAATATTCAGAATTGTCAGTATCATTACAGTATTAGGTAAACATTCACAACTAATTCATATAGCATGCTACGATTATATTTCTCTTGTTTTCCTTAAAGTCTGAAGTTAATAATACCTCATTTCATATTTTTGCTTAACTTTCTGTGTAATTATCACTAACTCATTCGTATCCTCTCTTTGCCACTAGTATAACTCTCCTGTCATTACATTTACGTTCGTCAGGTAATCACCACCCCAGCCCCAGCCTCTCTAGTCTGGACTGATTGCTTAACCCTCTGCTACACAGTTGTTATTCAGGGCTTCCCTTCACTCTGATCCTAAGACTCCTCTCCACCTCTCTTTCATGTTTAGAGCCTATCTTATAGCAACACCAATGAAACTAAAAAGACAAGAGCATCATGAGAGTCAATGGGTGAACGGAATGCAAAACTGATTTTTCCAAGTCATAACATGAGCCTGCTTATCTGATCTGCATTTGTTTCCTGACATACAGTCTTTGACACTCTCAAAACAGCTACAACACACATAACACACAATAATATATATGTATATATATCATGCCCTCATATGGCCATCGCAGTCTCAACCCAGAATCACAGTCAAGCACAGTCACTCCAGCAACCAAAAGAAATTTGAAAGGAGAGACTCTAGCTCATCCACAGTAAAACCAGTCAAAAGCCCCTTCCTCCTGCTTCCCGACTGTATTTTTCACAGCAGCTGCAGAGCCTGTCAGGCTCCAAATCTGTGCTAGCCAGCTTATCCAGCTTTTTTGTCTCCTGCTCTCTAGCTTGCGGTTTTTCTCTAGACTCTTTATTATGTCAATCAATTTAGCACCTTTAGGATTCTCTCCTCCCCCCCCCCAGCACAAAAAGCCCTGAACCTATCTGGCAAAAACATAATTTTCCTGTAGAAGGTGGAGTGGGGGAAGAGAACTGAAACAGATAAAGACAAAATTCTCTTTAGCAGAAGGAAATAAAGAAAGGAAGTCTGGGAATTGTCACACATTAATTACATACCCATCAAATAAATAATTAATCGATTTAAAAAATTGAGATGCTGTTGTAACATATAACAATGTGAACTCCTTCAACATCTTTATAAACTCCCAAGGTGAGTTTATAAAAAAAGCATAGCTGGGCTCGGTGGCTCAGCCTGTAATCCCGCGCCTTTGGGAGGCTGAGGTGAGTGGATTGCCTGAGGCCGCGGGTTCGAGACCTGCCTGGGCAACTTGGCGAGACGTCGTCTCTACAATAAATCAAAAATTAGCCAGGCGTGGTAGCACATGCCTGTAATTCCGGCTACTCGGAAGGCTGAGGCGGAAGGATCGCCAGAGCCCAGCAGGTCGAGGCTGCGGTGGCCAGGAGCGGCTACTGCACTCCAGTCTGGGCGACAGAGTGAGACTCCAACTCAAAAAAAAATTTAAAAATTAAAAAATAAAATAAAATAAAAAAAGCATAGGTGAGCAAACACTGAGCTAGGAAGAGGAAGCGGAAGAGCTAGGAGGGTGTGGCTGGTGTACAGAGTACACGCCATGCAGCTCACGCTTCCTGCCTATGTCCTCCCAAGGGCAGAGAAAAGGGGACTTGTTCTTCTAGTGTCTGGGATCTGAGCCTGATGTCGCCTCACAAGTTTCTTTGAAGTCACTTGTTCTGTCCTAAAAATTCATAAGTTCTCTTCTGAAGACAGACCCATCTCTTATATGTGAGTATTTCATAGTACTCACTAGGGTATGACAGATGCTTAGAAAGACACATTAGCTTTATCTTGTGTCTCTGTAAAGTCCCAGGCATTATGACATGTGTCCCAGTTTGAAAACCGTGGAACTGTAGAGGATTGCAGTAAACAAGGTTAGACAGCCTGATTGGGCTATCACTATTGAAAGAACAGGTCCACAAGTCCCCTCATTCTCAACTCCCAAATTCCAAAAGACCTGAAAACCAACAGTTTTGTAAGTCACTTAACAGCAAAACCTGACCTGACCTGAGGTAATCTGGTGGGAAATCCTGACCTTACCCAAGATGTATTGGGAAATATAGCAGCTACTTCCCACTGACAAGTCTACGCTGTAGGAGGAAGGAAATTAAACAAATTTGGAGAAATTAAACAAAGGAGGCAATTATAGTAACCTAGATGAGAAAAGAATTTGAGCACTATTGAGAAGAGACTGAATAGAGACCATCATGATTAACCAGATTTGACAATCAAAGATGCTTCCCATATTTTATTTAGTGGTGTGTGGTAAAGTCTACAAGCTTCAGAAGCACATTGGCTGGATTCAGACTGGCTGTGTGGCCTTGGACAAGTGACTGTTGTGAGGAGTAAATGAGGTAATCCGCAGAAAATGCTCAGCTATTTTTATTGTTAAGATGTTGAACTTGAACTTTGTATCCCTTGAAGAATTATTATCATCAGCTGGCATTTATGTAACATACACGTGCTTAGTAACATTTAGCTCTTTCTTCCATGTTTTAAAAAGTTTGTATCTTTATATATTTCTGTTGTAAGCATTTTTTTTTTTTTTTTTTTGAGTTGGAGTCTCACTCTGTCGCCCAGACTGGAGTGCAGTGGCCGCTCCCGGCCACCGCAGCCTCGACCTGTTGGGCTCCGGCGATCCTTCCACCTCAGCCTTCCGAGTGGCTGGAACTACATGTGTGCACCACCACGCCCGGCTAATTTTTGATTTATTGTAAAGATGAGGTCTTGCCAAATTGCCCAGGCAGGTCTTGAACCCACGGGCTCAGGCAATCCACTCACCTCAGTCTCCCAAAGGCACGGGATTACAGGCTGAGCCACCGAGCCCGGCTGTAAGCATTTTTAAAAGGAAGAATATACATTATATAGACTCCAAGCACAAACATTATCGTATATCATAGTCTAAAGGAAATATAGCAATAAGCCTGGTTGGGTTTTCATCAAAGTAGCACACCAAGTTCTACTAGCATTATTTTCTTATTCTAGCCTTTAAAAAACAGCAATGAGTTGAAATTCAAACTTGGCCTTTTTTATTTCTGAATTTGATCTATAGCTCAAAAAGAATCAACAGAAGACATCATAACATGATGTGATTGCCTTTAGTAGCCTATTTGTTGCTATAGTCGATTGAAATTTGTACAAGTAAGGTATGATGTTAGACTTAAAATACATAATTTAGCCGGGCTCAGGGGCTCAGCCTGTAATCCCGAGCCATTGGGAGGCTGAGGTGAGTGAATTGCCTGAGCCCACGGGTTCGAGACCCGCCTGGGCAGCGAGACCTCATCTCTACAATAAAAAAAATAAAAAATCAGGCGGGCGTGGTAGCGCATGCCTGTAATTCCGGCTACTCGGAAGGCTGAGGCGGTAGGATCGCCAGAGCCCAGCAGGTCGAGGCTGCAGTGGCCGGGAGCGGCCACTGCACTCCAGTCTGGGTGACAGAGTGAGACTCCAACTCAAAAACAACAACAGCAACAAAAAAAACCCACATAATTTGAGTCTGATTTCTTTTCTTTTTCTTTTTTTTTTTTTGAGTTGGAGTCTCACTCTGTCGCCCAGACTGGAGTGCAGTGGCCGCTCCCGGCCACCGCAGCCTCGACCTGCTGGGCTCCGGCGATCCTTCAGCCTCAGCCTTACGAGTAGCCGGAACTACAGGTGCGAGCTACCACGCCCGGCTAATTTTTGACTTATCGTAGAGATGAGGTCCCACCAAGTTGCCCAGGTGGGTCTCAAACCCACATTGAGTCTGATTTCAACGCATAAATTCCAATGGGTGGAAAATATGGAGGGGAAACCTATATACTATTTAAAAACATAATCTGAGTGAAGAGAACCCATGAATGGGAGACTATATTAGCAAACTCTACATCTGATAAGGGATTAATATCCAAAATATATAAGGAACTCAACAGTCAGAAACAACCTGATTTTTATTTTTATTTTTTATTTTTTTGAGTTGGAGTCTCACTCCATCACCCAGACTGGAGTGCAGTGGCTGTTCCCGGCCACCGCAGCCTCGCCTGCTGGGCTCCAGTGATCCTTCCGCCTCAGCCTTCCAAGTAGCTGGAACTACAGGCGTGTGCTACCAAGCCCGGCTAATTTTTTATTTATTGTAGAGATGAGTCTTGCCAAGTTGCCCAGGCGTGTCTCGAACCCGCAGGCTCAGGCAATCCACTCACCTCAGCCTCCCACAGCGTGGGATTACAGGCTGAGCCTCCAAGCCCGGCTACAACCTGATTTTTAAAATGAGCAAAGGACCTGAACAGATATTTCTCAAGAGAAGACATACAAATGGCCAACATGTATATGAACAAATATTCAATGTCACTAATTATCCAGGGAAATGCAAATAAATACCACAATGATAAATGGCACACCTGATAGAATACCTATTATCAAAAAAGCAAAAGATAGCTAGACATGATGGTGCATGCCCATAGTCCTGGCTACTCAGGAGTTGAGGCAGTAGGATCGCTTGAGTCCAGGAGTTCATGACCAGCCTGGGTAACATAGTGAGACTGCCCCCATCTCTAAAACATAAACAAACAACAAAGATGGAAGATATCGAGTGTTGGTGAGGATGTGGAAAAGGGAACTCCTATACACTACTGCTGGAATTGTGAATGATACAACCATTATGGAAAATATCATGGTTCCTCAAAAAAATTAATAATAGAACTGATCCAGCAGTTCTACTAGGTATATATCCAAAAGAAATGAAATCAGTATGTTGAAGAGATACCTGTACTTCTGTGTTTGTTGCAGCATTATTCACAATAGCCAAGATACAGAATCAACCTAAATGTCCACGGATGAATGGCTAGAGAAAATGTGATCTATATACACAGTGGAATACTAGTCAGCTTTAAAAAAAGGAGGAAATCCTGTCATTTGCAACAACATGGATGAACCTGAAAAAATTAAGTGAAAAAAGTCAGAAAGACAAATACTGCATGATCTTAATTATATATGGAATTTTTAAGAAGTCTATCTCATAGAAGCAGAGAGTAAAATGGTGGTTACCAGGAGTTGTAGGTAGGAGGGATTGGGGAGATGCTGGTTAAAGGATACAAAATTTCAGTCAGACAAGAGGAATGAGTTCAAGAGATCTATTGTATTTCATGGTTAGTTAGTAACAATATATTGTATACTCAATAATTGCTAGGAGAAGCCTGCTCAGTGGCTCAGGTGAGTGGATTGCTTTGGGAGGCTGAGGTGAGTGGATTGCCTGAACCCGCAGGTTCGAGACCCACCTGGGCAACTTGGCGAGACCTCATCTCTACAATAAATCAAAAATTAGTCAGGCGTGGTAGCACATGCCTGTAGTTCCAGCTACTTGGAAGGCTGAGGCAGAAGGATGACTGGAGTCCAGCAGTCAATGCTGGAATGGCCATGAGTGTGCCACAACACTTTAGCCTGGGCGACAGAGTGAGATTCCTACTCAAAAAAAAAAATCTTAATAACTACATAATTTAAAAAAAAATTTTTTTTTTTTTGAGTGGGAGTCTCACTCTGTCACCCAGGCTGGAGTGCAGTGGCATGCTCATGGCCACTCCAGCGTCAACCTGCTGGACTCTGGTGATCCTTCCACCTCAGCCTTCCAAGTAGCTGGAACAACAGGTGCGGACTACCACACCTGACTAATTTTTGATTTATTGTAGAGATGAGGTCTCGTCAAGTTGCCCGGGCTGGTCTTGAACCTGAGAGCATAGGTAATCCACTTGCCTCAGCCTCCCAAACTGCTGGAATTACAGACTGAGACACCAAGCCCAGCCACTTAAAATTTTTTAAAGCGCAAAGTTTAGGATTGAAAATAAAGCTGATGGAGCAGCAGGAGTAGCATTTACCATCTAAGCTTCTCTGTCTTTACTACTGGCTTCTTTTCATCACAATTGTCCTGAATTATTTCTGGAAAGTAGATTGATCTTTTTTTTTTAAGTCAGAGTTTCACTCTGTCACCCAGACTGGAATACAGTGACACACTCATGGCTACCGCAGCCTCAACCTGCTGGGCTCAGGCGATCCTTCTGCCTCAGCCTTTCAAGTAGCTGGCACTACAGGTGCATGCCACTGTGCTTATCTATTTTATTGTAGAGACAAGGCCTCGCCAAGTTTCCCAGGCTGGTCTCAAACCCTTGGCCTCTGGCAATCCTCTCACCTCTGCCTCTCAAAGTACTGGGATTATAGGCATGAGCCACGGTGCCTGGTAGTAGATTGATCTTTCCATTTTTAAAATTGCTTAAATGAAGGAGATAGCCTACTTATCCAATATATTGCTTTTATGTGAGAAATTAATAAACATGCTTTCTAATTCAAGGACTATATTTACCTAGGAGTCTCTGTTTTTATTATTTACATTTCATCCCTTCTTTCCTGCATCATGCTGTTCCTTCTATCCTTTGGTTTTCAACCATGTCTACAAATTAAAAGCACCCAGGCAGCTTTTTAAAAAAAATACCTGGGCCCAATTTCAGATGATTGACTCTTCTATTCAATCATCTGACATGGGGCACTTGTATATGTAACCATTTAATTGTTTTATGACCTTGCCCTTCCTGCTGGGTTGTTTTACAGGAGCAAGGCCTGTATCCCCAATGACTAGTATAGTGCCTTGACCATAGGTATTTAATTGTTAAATGACTACTTCTATGACACATTTTAATTTCATATCAGAAAAATCTGGAACTATTCTTTTGCAGAAAAACCAAGAGAATATTTAATATCTCTACTGGAACGTCTAAGACTTGCCAAAATAACAGGAGTAGCTTTTCCCGTCTTTATGGATAATTCTAATATTGGGGCCATGTTTGAGATGATGGACACCTCGAACACAGGCACCATCTCATTTGTACAGTATAAAGAAGGTCAGTATCTTCTACAAACGGTGGTAAGTTTCTGTTCATTCCATAACTTTCTCTAACTGGAAATAATTCTCACTTTGTAATTTCATTTCTTCTCATTCTTTGACAGCCCTAAAAACCCTGGGTTTGTGTACTGCAGATGAAGTTTTAGAAGATGATGGACATGTAGTAACTTTGGATAAATTCAAGGATGAAGTGTAAGAACTTTTTTTTAATCTCCCCATAAGTTTATTTTTAAAGGACAAAAAATTGAATAATGTGTCATGATTTTGAAGCACAATTAATATCTTTTAAATAGCTACCTACCTTTTGAAAGAAACATTTTGTTCCCTTGAAACTGAGTGGAAAGTGAGGACAGGAAGAGCTGAGAGTGAAGTCCTGAAGCCTAGGGAGAGATGGGGGAAGTGCTGGGTTTCCAGAGGTGGCTCCATTGTTTTCTCAATGGGAAACCACAGCAATTCTGAAAGAATGAGGTAAAGAGGTACCAATGTGTTGCTAGGAGAACCAAGAGAAAAACTTTGAGCTCAACACATTAGCTGGAGAGAAGGAGATAGGAGAGTTGGGAGAGGAATGTCATATATACACAGATATGCAACTTTTAATTGCATTAGCTAGAAAACCTCTGTATAAAATATACAGTAAGGCAAGGTGTGGTAGCTCATACCTATAATCCCAGCACTTTGGGAGGCCGAGGTGAGAGGATTGTCTGAGCCCACAGGTTCGAGACCAGCCTGGGCAACTTGGCAAGACCTCATCTCTACAATAAATCAAAAAATTAGCCGGGCGTGGTTGCACGTGCCTGTAGTTCCAGCTACTTGAAAGGCTGAGGTGGCAGGATCGCCTGAGCCCAGCAGGTCGAGGCTGCAGTGGCTGTGAGCGTGCCACTGCACTACAGCCTGGGCGACAGAGTGAGACTCTAACTCAAAAAAATATATATATATATTTTTTTTTATTACTTTATATGTATATATAAAGTAATATAATTTATTCCAAGATTATTTATCACAAAGTAAATGCTTATCAATTGCCAGCCCAACAAGTTCAGATTTGCAACATTATAGGATTAAAATTACTAACTAAATGCTAAGTCAGAGAGAAACCACTGGCATAACATTTAATAGTTATAGAAAGTCTTCAGCGAATCTAGTTCAATTTGTTTAAAGTATTACACTTAGATAATTTATTAATCAAGAAACTATTATTTAATACATACCAAGGTCAAGGAAAAGTTAGAAGAAAAAAGAAACTTAAGATTCTCTTCTCATCATCAATTACATAAATATTAAACAAAAATAATTATATTCCCTACCACATGGAAAAATTTGGGACAGAGTGCACTGGCCTGATATGTTTTATACAGAAAGAAAAGTTTGCCACTGTCACAATGGCACTAGGAATGTGACTAGGGAGTTTTTCTGTTTTTTGGGGGGGTTTTTTTGAGTTGGAATCTCATTCTGTCATCCAGGCTGGAGTGCAGTGGCACACTCATGCTCAGGTGATCCTTCCACCTCAGCCTTCCAAGTACTTGGAACTACAGGTGTGCACCATCACTCCCAGATATTTTTTTTATTTGCCATAGAGACAAGGCCTTGCCAAGTTGCCCAGGCTGGTCTTGAACCGCTGGGCACAGCAGTCCTCTTGCCTCTGCCTCTCAAAGTGCTGGGATTACAGGAGTAAGCCACTGCACCTGGCTGGAAGTATTTTAAGTGGAAGGATATTTGTGGAAAATGAAGAACAATCCTATCTTATTCACCTTCTCACAATGTTTTCTTAGGGAAAAACAGTGAATTTCCTAAACTAGATGCAGGAACCTCAAATACAAATGTGCATTCTGAAATGATTTTAAAAAAAAATTTATTGGTTGTGTTTGATTATCCACAACAGAGTTTTTCTTAATTAGCATAGGAAATTGAAAGTTGGTTATAATTTATTATCTCTGCTCTTGTATTTTCTTCAACAGATATAGTCAGCATTTATATTTGTAAATGGAATTACTGAGTTTTCATCATTTCTGAATTTTCCGTTTTTGTTTTCTTAGGAACACGAGGACTCAGGAAATATGGTCAGCGTTTTAATAACACCATAAATCCAAGAATAAACGATTCTATAAAGTTTTTAGCTTTCCAGTTTCATGAATTCAGAACTCCATCATATAGCTTGAAATCCAACTGGTTTCCTCTTTCTTAAAAACAAAAACAAAAAAAAACTTTTTCTAAAAGATGAATTACTTTCCAGTGTTAGGCCAGTTTGTCCTCAAATTAAGTAGAATCTCAACATCTTGCTGAGCCAGTTTGTAAATTCCAACTTCATTTAATGCTGCTGTGGCAGGAAGTTGCTCTGAAGCTGACTGCAGTACATCCTTCAGAAGGAGTGCAGAACCAATGTTCAAATTCAAAACAATACAGGCTTCTTTTACACTGTTTAGGGAATAAAAAGGAGGAAAACAAGATCTTTGTTATCAATATCATCCATGTTATCTTCTAACAACTTAACTTTGAAAAATAGCTTCCCTGCACTGCTGGCCCACATATTTTGAGTTAGATTCTTACTCCGGCACCCAGGCTAGAGTACAGTGGCATGCTCACAGCATCCCCCGTGTCAGCCTGCTGGGCTCTAGCGATCTTTCCACCTCAGCCTTCCGAATAGGTGGAACTACAGGTGCACGCTACCACGCCCGGCTAATTTTTAAAAAATTTTTATTATAGAGATGAGATCTCACCAAGATGCCCAAGCAGGTCTCAAACCCACAGGCTCAGGCAATCCACTCGCTTCAACCTCCCAAAGTGCTGGGATTATAGGCTAAGCTACCAAGCCCAGCCTCCAAATATTTTTTTAACTTCAATTTATGTATATTTGACATACCACCTAAATACCACACCTGATATGAACACTATTTTGTGTGTGTGTGTTCCAATACACTTTTTTGATAGTAACACTATTAAATGTAGCTATGACTTTAGGTAGATTAGAATATGAGAAAATTAAGGGATAAAATAAAAGCAGCAAAAAGGTAGAATATTTAAATAAATTTAAAAAGCAGAAATAGTCATATCTTACTAAAAAAACAAACAAGCTCTCATTCTATAATAAGCTTAACAGGAATGCTTTATAAACCTCATAAACCTCATACATAATTTAAATTTTATATCAAATTCTAAAAATATTTAAAAGAATTATTATTATTTTTGAGTTGGAGTCTCACTCTGGCCAAGACTGGAGTGCAGTGGTATGCTCCTGGCCACCACAGCCTCGACCTACTGGGCTCCAGTGATCCTTCCGCCTCAGCCTTCCAAGAAGCTGGAACCACAGGCGCACGCTACCACACCTGGCTAATTTTTTTATTTATTGTAGAGATGAGGTCTCACCAAGTTGCCCAGGCAGGTCTCGAACCCGCGGGCTCAGGCAATCCATTCCGGCTTAAACGAATTATTTTTACATAAATTTATAATTATACTGAGAACCAAAATTAACATCAAATGTTTAAGAAAGGCCGGGCTTGGTGGCTCAGCCTGTAATCCCAGCACTTTGGGAGGCCGAAGTGAGTGGATTACCTGAGCCCGCGGGTTCGTGACCCCCCTGGGCAACTTGGCGAGACCTCATCTCTACAACAAATCAAAAATTAGCCGGGCATGGTAGCGTGCACCTGTAGTCCCAGCTACTTGGAAGGCTGAGGCGGAAGGATCGCCGGAGCCCAGCAGGTCGAGGCTGCGGTGGCTGGGAGCGGCCATTGCACTCCAGTCTGGGTGACAGAGTGAGACTCCAAGTCAAAAAAAAAAAAAAATGTTTAAGAAAGTAAATTTCTCTCTGGCCTGGCATATTATTAGATATTCAACATATTTGTAACTTCTTATATTTACTGAATATGATAGAACTGCACTTGCTTTCATTTTCTACTTACTACCCCAGTAATAAGCAAATAGGAGCATTAAACCAAATGCTAGAAGACAAAGTCCAACATACAATTTATACCCAATTCTGAAAAACTTTCCGAGGTCATGGGTCACATCTTATGTATTATTTTGACTTCCCATTATTCTCTGAACAAACAGTAGATACACAACGAGTGTTTTCAAATTTCACTTGGTCCTATCCCAGCAAACTTTACTGGAAAACCCTAAAGCTATTAAAAAGGAGCCATCCTCCTCTAACAATTTAATCAAAATTAATTGTTAAATACTGAGCTTACTGTTTAAAATAATTTTCTGGTCTCTTGCAATAGTGAGAAAACAAAGGGAAAAGATTCCGAGTCATATCAAACTGTAACTGGGCAGCTCCTCCTTCATTGAAGTGATTAGCAAGAATTATCTGAAAGAAAGAACAATTCATATAACAAACAGGTGCCTTGATGAACACAAAGTGAGCAGATTGGGGGTTACCAGAGGCCACGAAGGGAGGAAGGAGGGGGAATGAAGCAGGGGATAAAAGACCCTAAATGTATTTACTACCACTTAACTGTACACTTAAAAATGGTAAAGACAGTAAATTATAGTAATATAGTAAATTATAGTAATATATATAAAATATATATTTTAAATATATTTAATTATATATTTTATATATATTATTAAATATTAATATAATTAAATATATTTAAATATAAATAAATATTTTAAATATAAAAAAATATAGTAAATTATCTTTTACCTCAATTAAAAAAAATTAAATTAAAAAAATTTAAAAACAGCTGCCTTTATCATCACAACCCAAAAATATAGTCTACTCCTACTTACTTCTTGGTAGAGGTATATATCCAGCTTCTCTACAAGCATTTGCCAGAAAATTTTAAATAAGGAGAAACAAAGCTGCTGCTCCAACTGAAGTAAACGGTCTCGTAACGTAAGCAACAATGGGCAGGCTGAACTGGACAGGGACATGACTGCCTGCTCAGACTGAGACGGCAAGGACAACCATCTGAAAAAAACACATTCACTTTTACCTTTGAATTCTTCATCACTTTGTGTTTTCAAGTTTTAACATCATTTTAAATGTGGGGAAGTGTACTGTCCTAGGGCATTTTTGGATACAACAAAATGTACAGCCTAACATTAAAAGCTCTATCAGAAAATAAGGGTACCCATATTTATACTTTAGCTCTCCATTAAATACTCTTTATTTAAAAAAGAGGATACTCCCTTCCCCAAACCCAAAATTTTAATATATAAACTACTGACATAAAACAGTTAACTTTTAAGATGTAGGCTGGGCACAGTGGCTGACGCCTGTATCCCCAGCATTTTGGAAGGTGGCAGTGAGAGGACTGCCTAAGCCTAGGGATTCGAAACCAGCCTGGGCAACTTGGTGAGACTTCATCTCTACAATAAATCAGAAAAACACCAGCCGGGCGTGATGGCACGCGCCTGTGGGTCTAGCGACTTGGAAAGCTGAGGCAGGAGGATAGTCTGAGCCCAGCAGGTCGAGGCTGCAGTAGCTATAAGTGTGACACCACACTCCAGCCTGAGTAATAGACTGAGACTGCAATCACCCACTCCCAAAATTTTTTTAATGTATTAGCATTTAAGACATCAACCCATTTTGTGCTCTAATTTTCAGTAAAAACAACATGGACTAGTAACCATTCCAAACTGATCAAAAGGTCTCTGCATGGCAAGGAATGTGCTTAGACAAAAGACACTGCCTGTTCTCAAGAAGCTCATATTCTGATGGAGGTAACAGGTGTACAGGGAATTGTAGCAGTGGGATAAACTGGTCAATGCAAGCACACACTGGTTACTCCATGAGCACCTTTCTTTGTGCAATGGATGGCAGACTGGACTATTCAACCCTAGATTGTACACCAGCTTTCTATTTTTACAAACAGCTGACAACTAAATTATGATCAGTTTATTCTGATTAAGAAATAGTTTAGAAAGATTTCCATCAAAAACTGCTTTGGAGTACAAAGGCCAAACCCTGGTCTATTTAGACACCTAGGATTACAGGCAGGGCTCAGTGGCTCATACCTATAATCCTAGCACTTTGGGAGGCTGAACCAAGAGGACTGCCTGATCCCAGGGGTTTGAGACCAGCCTGGGCAACATGAGGAGACCCTGTCTCTACAATAAATCAAGAAAAATTAGCCGGGTGTGGTGGCACACACCTGTAGTTCCAGCTACTTGGAAGGATGAAACAAAGGATTGCCTGAGCCCAGGAGGCCAAGGCTGCGAAGGCTGTGAGTGTGCCATTGCACTCCAGCCTGGGCAACAGAGTGAGACTCTGACTAAAAAAAAAAATTAAAAAAAAACCTAACCCCACATACCGTCTTTAACTTTTACAAAACCGATGTTAAGTGTTAACTTAGAGCACATACCTTTCTTTTTTATACAATTTTGCAGCATCTTTCACTTCTCTAAAAACATGATCTACTTGACGGGTCAACATGTCATGCTTTAAACGCTCTAAGAGGTTAATCATATCATCAAAGACAGAGCTCTCCATGGAAGCTAACTGTCCCAGCTGCAATTTACTGAGAGTGTTATTCTCTGCAAAGACCTCCAACGCTGCCTGTTGAAGCTGCAGAAAGAACTGAAAGCAAAATATGTTAACACATTTATCAACACACTATTTTAACAACTTGAAATAGAATTCATATACCTTACAATTCACCCACTTAAAGTGTACAATTCAACGGTTTTTAGTATAGTTAAGAGTTGGTCATCCATCACGATCTTGGAACACTGTCATTGCCCCCCCCAAAAAAAACCCTTACTCTTGGCCCTTCCCCCAATACCCTCCCTACTCCCCCTAGCCCTAGGCAACCATTCATCTATTTTCTGTCTCTATGGATTTGTCTATTTTGGACATATCATATAAATGGAATAATACAATATATGGTTCCGTGTGAGTGACTTCATTCAGTATATGTTTTCTGGGTCCATCCACGTTGTAACATGTATCACTACATCATTTCCTGTTATTGCCAAACAATATTCCATTATACAGATATACTGTAGCTTGGCGGGGGCCATAACAATCTCGGAGCCAGCATGGGAAACGGGGTGAGGACAACGCTCCGGGAGGCAAGGCCCCGGGGAGATTCTGTGCAAGCGGCAAGGCCCCACGGAAAGTCCTGAGGAAAATTGTGCATGACTGCTTCTTAAGTCATGGTCACCACTATGTTCCCATTGCAATGTTTTGCGCAGGCTTCATAGGAATAGTTTGTTTAGTTACGTTTTGGGAAAAGGGCGAGGCTGCTCACATATCCATGATAAATAATAGTTTCAATAGGAGTTCCTACATAACTTACAAAAAACAATATGTCGCAACTAGATCCAAGAAAAACTATTAACAGGAACAGCATGACACAGAGTCTAGAAGAACAAACACAATCATCTGTAACACTAACTAGTCCTATGCTGTGTCTCGTTAACTTCCAAGAATAGTTTAAACAAAGAAACTGATAAAACTGTGGTACCAAGGAACGGTGAGAACAAATGAGGAACACACTGAAACCATAAATCAATTAAAGATAGGCTTAGATACTCAGCCACCTCCTCCTAATATCATTAGGCCTAAACCATTGCCCACTGAAAGAGAAGGAGACTACATAGGTTATATGCCTAGCACCTTTATATCTGTATAGACTATTTACCTTTATAGAGTATAAGTTTTACTTTCCACTTGCTAACCTTTTGGCTAATATTAACCTTGCCCTTTTAATAAGTTACTATGTCCAAGAACAGCTAGCTCTTTTTCTAAGAAATATTAAAAATGTAGACATTACTGAAGCACATAATTATATGTAAGAATCTTAACCACAATCACGTCATGAACTTATTATTGTTAATCATTTGGGTTTTTTTTTGAGTTGGAGTCTCACTCTGTTGCCCAGACTGGAGTGCAGTGGCCGCTCCCGGCCACCGAAGCCTCGACCTGCTGGGCTCCGGTGATCCTTCCGCCTCAGCCTTCCGAGTAGCCGGAATTACAGGCATGTGCTGCCACGCCCAGCTGATTTTTTGATTTATTGTAGAGATGAGGTCTCGCTGCCCAGGCGGGTCTCGAACCCACGGGCTCAGGCAATCCACTCACCTCAGCCTCCCAAAGGCGCGGGATTACAGGCTGAGCCACCGAGCCCGGCTGTTAATCATTTTTTACTGTTAATTTACTGATATTTGCTTGCCAAAAATTATAATATAAATAAACCAGCACTGCTGTGCTTCTGTGCCAGAGTGCGAAACAGAACTCTGGTCTGACTCGTTTCTCGCCTTATCCACACATCCTTCCTGCGTTCCTGAATCCTGCGGAGCCGGACTCTGACAGTAGCTGAATTTGGGTTGTTTCACTTTTCGTCTATTACAAATAATGCTGCTGTAAACATTTGTGTACACGTTTTTATGTTTACATGTTTTCATTTCTTTGATATATTCCTAGGAGTGGAATTGCTGGATCATATGGTAATTCTGTGTTTTTGTTTGTTTGTTTGTTTTTGAGTTGGAGTCTCACTGTCACTCAGACTGGAGTGCAGTGGCACGTTCCCGGCCACCACAGTCTCGACCTGTTGGGCTCCAGCGATCCTTCTGTCTCACCCTTTCAAGTAGCTGGAACTACAGGCGTGTGCTAACATGCCTGGCTAATTTTTGATTTATTGTAGAGATGCAGTCTCGCCAGGTTGCCCAGGCGAGTTGCAAACCCGCAGGCTCAGGCAGTCCACTCACCTCAGCCTCCCAAAGTGCTTGGGATTACAGGCTGAGCCACCGAGCCCAGCTCAATTCTGTGTTTTAACGGAGGAGCTGCCATACTATTTTCTACAGCTACTGTACCATCTTACATTACCACCAGACATGTAAAAATTTCTCCATAACTGCACTAATAATTGTAATAATATTATCTTTTTTATCATAGACATCCTGGATTGTAAGAAATGGTATTGCGCTTTCCTAACAGTTAACATACTTCTTAAGTACTCATTTTTTCTAGATACAGACTGAGTTGCAGTAAACCTGGAATATACATATGAGAGTTAGGAGAATGAAGATGTCATTTTTACAGAGTATTTTAGGTGGAATTAACAATATTTTTGCCCTATGGGAAAACAATGTTGTGGGTAATTAGCAAAAGATTAACAACGTAAATGCCCATTGATAGGGGACTGGTTAATTATGGTACTTCCATACAGTGAAGTGTTCCATACAGTGAAGTGTCTAATTTTATTGTTTAAAAAAATTAGACAACTCTTCATGCTCTGAAATGAAATAATTCAAGATATATATTGTTAACTGCAAAAAGCAAATGAGAAGAGTTTGCACAGTTATGTATCATATGTATACATACACATACTTGTGTTTATATAAATAGCTTAGTTAAAATACACAAGAAATAAAAGTAACTGGCCTTAGGGAAAGTTAAAATTAAGACCTATTTTCACTATATACTATTTTGTGGCTTTTGAATTTTGTGTCACATATATGGATTACATATAGTAAAAAATATTTTCTTTCACCTCCTACCAACAGTAACTATAACTTAACTAAAAAAAATGAAACTTATCAATAAGCATTTAAGAGTAAGATTAACTATGAAGATCTGAAATTCTACTTTTCCAAATACAATTACAGAACACTAAATAAATCATCTAGTCAGGGTTATATTTTTACTAAAACTCTGAACAGCATTAAACAATAAATTCATCATAATAAGTCATGTTAAGGGCATCAAACATTTGATTATCCCTGAAATATTTCCTTAAGAATTTTAGGCCGGGCTCGGTGGCTCAGCCTGTAATCCCAGCACTTTGGGAAGCTGAGGCGAGTGAACTGCCTGAGCTGGCGGGTTCGAGACCAGCCCAGGGAAGTTGGCAAGACCTCATCTCTACAATAAATCACAAATTAGCCGAGCATGATAGCGCACGCCTGTAGTTCCAGCTACTTGAAAGGCTGAGGCAAAAGGATCGCCAGAGTCCAGTAGGTAGATGCTGGGGTGGCTGTGAGTGTGCCATGGCACTCCAGTCTCACAGAGTGACACTCTAACTCAAAAAAAAAAGAATTTTAAGTTGGTTTTCTTTTACAGTTCTTGAAATAAAACTCAATAAAAAACTTAAAGCCAGGCTCGGTGGCTCAGCCTGTAATCCCAGGCCTTTGGGAGGCTGAGGTGAGTGGATTGCCTGAGCCCGCGGGTGCGAGACCCGCCTGGGCAGCGAGACCTCATCTCTACAATAAATCAAAAGAAAATCAGCCGGGAGTAGTAGCACATTCCTATAATTCCGGCTACTTGGAAGGCTGAGGCGGAAGGATCGCCGGAGCCCAGCAGGTCGAGGCTGCGGTGGCTGGGAGCAGCCACTGCCCTCCAGTCTGGGCGACCGAGTGAGACTCCAACTCAAAAAAAAAAAAAAAAACCTTAAAGAAGCCATTTCAAATTCTCCAAAAGACTTCATGGATAATGAACAAAATACATAAAATCTGGTGGTCACATTTTTTTTTTTTTTTTTTTTTGAGTAAGAGTCTCATCTGTTGCCCACGCTGGAGTGCAGTGGCACACTCAAAGTCACCATAGCCTTGACCAGCTGGGCTCAAGTGATCCTTCTGCATCAGCCATCCAAGTAGCTAGTATAGGTGCACGCCACTAACCCTAGCTAATTTTTTGATTTATTGTAGAGATGAGGTCTCGCCAAGTTGCCCAAGCTGGTCTCAAACCTCTGGGCTCAGGCAATCATCTCACCACCACTCCAGGACCTTTTTATATAAACATTTACTATTAAAATTTAAACTACCTAAAATGAACCTAGTCTGTCGGTCTCTCTCTCTCACCGCCCCCACCCCTCAGCTGCTTTTACCTAACCAGCATCTTTTCCCCTTCTTTTGATAACAGTACCTCAATTTCAAATCCCTAATTATGCATAGCTGCAAATTTCAGGTTTGGTACAATCTGATAACAGTCATCAATAAAGAATCTGAAACAAAGGGCAGGTACCCTCCGGCCATTCTTTTTCTAATTACACAATACAAGAGACTTAGTAATTTGTATTTTTTAAATTTTTTTTATTTTTTTATTTTTTATTTTTTTGAGTTGGAGTCTCACTCGGTCACCCAGACTGGAGTGCAGTGGCCGCTCCCGGCCACCACAGCCTCGACCTGCTGGGCTCCGGCGATCCTTCCGCCTCAGCCTTCCGAGTAACCGGAATTACAGGCATGCGCTACCACGCCCGGCTGATTTTTTGATTTATTGTAGAGATGAGGTCTCACTACCCAGGCAGGTCTCGAACCCACGGACTCAGGCAATCCACTCACCTCAGCCCGGACTCAGGCAATCCACTCACCTCAGCCTCCCAAATGCGCGGGATTACAGGCTGAGCCACCGAGCCCGGCTAGTATTTAAAGCATTCACAGGACAAAGGACTATGAAGATAACTAGAGCACTTTTGATGTTAAGACAATGCACAACAAAACAACAATGCTAGGACATAGAATTCCTTCACTATTTGAAAAGTCAACTCTGAAATTTGGTTATTTATCCGTGGACAGAAGGACCCAATTAATTCAGCATTAAATTTTAAATGTTCTAAGGTTAGGGATGATGGCTAATTCATCTTTGTTAACCAGCCAGTATATTTTACAAAAACTTAAAAATCAAAACCTTGGGTCCAGTTAAAGCATAATAAGGACTTTTTCCTCCAAGGATTCTACTATCCTTTCCTTCTCCATATAGATTCTATGTGTTGCCAGATTTGATCCGCCTAACTGTAATTATTAAGTAGTAATTTATTTTTACTATTTTTTTTTTTGAGTTGGAGTCTCACTATCACCCAGTCTGGAGTTTAGTGGCATGCTCCCAGCCACCGCAGCCTCACCTGCTGGGCTCTGATGATCCTTCTTCCTCAGCCTTCCAAGTAGCTGGAACTACAGGTGCGTGCTACCATGCCCCGCTAATTTTTGATTTATTGTAGAGATGAGGTCTTGCCAAGTTGCCTGGGTGGGTCTCGAACCCGCGGGTTCAGGCAATCCATTCACCTCGGCTTCCCAAAGTGCTGAGATTATAGACTGAACCACCAAGTTCAGCCTATTTTTACTCTTTATTCATCTAAGGAATATCTGGTTATCAGGACTTTTGGTGACCAGATTTTCCAGTATGTACTTCCAACCAAAGTGAAGAAACCTAATTAGCCTTTATAGCTTCAACATAAACATTAATTCCATTAGATGTCTTAGATAGCAAAATGATCTGAGAGCCTCCAGGATACCCTTATTGGACAGGGTGCCCTTGGGTTAGTAATCACTGTTCTAAGATCCTCCATGAGGACACAGAAATAAACTTGAGTTTACACTGATATGTCCCATAAAGTAGATTTCATGTTCCAGGTACTTGGAAGGATTGCCTGAGCCCAGCAGATCAAGGCTGTGGTGGTCATGACCATGCCACTGCACTCCAGCCTGGGCAACAGAGTAAGACTCCCACTCAGTAAATAAATAAATGAATAAATAAATAAAGCATGAACAGAGAACTAGGATGACCATAAAGTGGTAGAATACAATGGGAGACCCAAAAACCCCCAGAATTTATTTATTTAAAAAACTGTGGGCAGGGCGCATGGCTCAAGCCAGTAATCCCAGCACTTTGGGAGACCGAGGTAAGGGAATCGCCTGAGCCCACGGGTTCAAGAACAGCCTGGACAACTTGGCAAGACCTCATCTCTACAATAAATCAAAAAAGTAGCCAGGTGTGGTAGGACACACGTATAGTTCTGGCTACTCGGAAGGTTGAGGTGGAAGGATGCCTGAGTTCAGCAGGTCGATGCCGGGGTGGCTATGAGCGTGTGTGCCACTACACTCCAGCCTGGGCGACAGAGTGAGACTCCAACTCAAAAAAGCAAAACAAAACTGTGTATTCATTCTTACATGTTTAAATTTCAGTCACCTTCAAAGTACTGTCCGCTTGATGCAATACACCTATTGAGATATTTTACTCACTGCTCCAAACAGTTTTTGAACTCACTGATTTTGATGTCTTTTAGTGCTTTTGCTGTCTTTTGTTTTAATTCTTCTACATCAGCAAAACGGTTTTCTTTGAGGACTTTTTTTCATTCAGGGAAATACAAAAAAAGTCACTCAGGGTGGAGATCAGGTGAAGAGGGAGGGTGGGGCGTGGGGGTCATGCCATTTTTGGTGAAAAACTGCCAAACACTCAACACAGTGTAGGTAAGATGTTAGTGTAAATTGTCCATCATAAAATGGGCAAACACATTGAAAGAATCTCAAAAAAAAAAAAAAAAATTCACGGAAGCCAAACACAGTCTCTTACAACAGCACTAGCTGGTACACTGATGCCAATGGGTTGCTGGAACACTTACCTAGTGGGGGAAGTCTATACTTCAAGAAGCTAGCCCTCCAAAATATGTCTGGGTTTTTTTGGGTCCCTATCTCAAATGTCGAATAAATAGGATGACTATGAAGATACATTATAAACGTAACATATTATATAATCATGTCATAAAATGAAAATAGAAAAGTAAAACAACAAAAGAAATATAATTTTTTTTGATTTTTTGAGCGGGAGTCTCACTCTGCTGCCCAGGCTGCAGTGCAGTAGCATGCTCATAACCACCTGCTGGGCTCAGGCAATCCTTCCACCTCAGCCTTTCAAGCAGCTGAAACTACAGGCATGCACTGTAGTTAATTTTTTTATTTATTGTAGAGACGAGGTCTTGTCAACTTGCCTAGGCTGATCTCGAAACCCTAAGCTTAGGCACTCCTCTGACCTCGGTCTCCCAAAGTGCTGGGTCACTGTGCCCGGCCTAACAAATATAATTCTAACTAATGATTTTAAAATACCACTCTTAAAATATGATAGGTAAAGTAAGAATTTAAAAATTATAGCACTGCCGGGCTCGGTGGCTCAGCCTGTAATCCTAGCACTTTGGGAGGCCGAGGCGAGTAGATTGCCTGAGCCCACGGGTTGGACACCAGCCCAGGCAACTTGGCAAGACCTCGTCTCTACAATAAAATAAAAAATAGCTGGGCCTGGTAGTGTGCGTCTGTAGTTCTGGCTACTTGGAAGGCTGAGGTGGAAGAATCACTGGAGCCCAGCAGGACAAAGCTGGGGTGACTGTGAGCGTGTGTGCCACTGCATTCCAGCCTGGGCAAACAAGTGAGACTCCAACTCAAAAGAAAAAAAATTATAGCATTAAATAATTAAAAGGATTAACTGAGGACTGGTGATAAATTCCATAATAAACTAAGTAAAAACATGACTTTCAAGTGTATTCAAAAGAGTTACAAAGATGGACAAAGTAAATTAATTTAAAATGTCTGTACGGCCGGGTTCGGTGGCTCAGCCTGTAATCCCGCGCCTTTGGGAGGCTGAGGTGAGTGGATTGCCTGAGCCCGCGGGTTCGAGACCCGCCTGGGCAGCGAGACCTCATCTCTACAATAAATCAAAAAATCAGCCGGGCGTGGTAGCGCACACCTATAATTCCGGCTACTCGGAAGGCTGAGACAAAAGGATCGCTGGAGCCCAGCAGGCGAGGCTGCAGTGACCGGGAGCAGCCACTGCACTCCTGTCTGGGCGACTGAGTGAGACTCCAACTCAAAAAAAAAAAAATGTCTGTACGTATGGGGAGACACCTCTTATTAACAAGGGTGCCTGAACGAAGCATATTTGTATACCTAACCCTTAACTGTACCCCACAATATCACAATAAAAAATATTGATTATAAAAATAAACAAATAAAATGTACATTATCAAATCCTAATGCAATAAAACAAGAAATAAAAGTAGAAATGAAATACAATCAAACATGGACATTTAGCAATATTTAATACTGGGTTTGGGCGCAATGGCTGAAGCCTATAATCCCAGCACTTTGGGAGGCTGAGGCAGGAGAACTGCTTAAAGTCAGCCTGGGCAGGAGTTAAAGACCAGCCTGGGCAACATAATAAGACCTTGTCTCTACAAAAATAGAAAAATTAGCTGGGCCTTGGTGGTATGCACCTGTAGTCCCAGCTACTCAGGAGGCTGAGGCAGAAAGATCACCTAAGGACAGGAGGTCGAAGCTGCACTGAGCCATGATCATGCCACTGCACTCCAGCATGAAAACCAGAGTAAGATTCCAACTCAAAAAAATTAAAATATTCAACATCTAGATTAGAAAGGAAGTCTAGAAAACATGACATTTTAAATTACGAGTTTAAGACAAAATTGTAGGACACTGCTAATGCATTATATAGTATATTATTATACATTATATAGTATATTATTATACATTATATAGTATAGTATATGATCCATATAGAACAAAAAATTGATATACTGCTAAATCATTATATAGAACGAAGTATGTCCCTCATAATACTTATTTTACTGTGAAAGAAAAAACGAACTGGGCTCAGTGGCTCAGCCTGTAATCCTGCACCTTTGGGAGGCTGAGGTGAGTGGATTGCCTGAACCCGCAGGTTCGAGACCCGCCTGGGCAGCAAGACCTCATCTCTACAATAAATCAAAAAATCAGCCGGGCATGGTAGCGCATGCCTGTAATTCCGGTTTCTTAGAAGGCTGAGGTGGAAGGATCGCCAGAGCCCAGTAGGTCGAGGCTGCGGTGGCCGGGAGCGGCCACTGCACTCCAGTTTGGGTGACAGAGTGAGACTCCAACTCAAAAAAAAAAAAAGAAAAAACAAACAAAAAAGTCTTTATCTTGGCCAGGGTTGGTGGCTCAGCCTGTAATCCCAGCATTTTTGGAGGCCAAGGAGATTGGATTGCCTGAGCCCATGGGTTTGAGGCCAGCCTGGGCAACTTGGAGAGACCTCATCTCTACAATAAATCACAAATTAGCTGGCCATGGTAGTGCGTGCCTGTAGTTCCGACTAATTGGAAGGCTCAGGTGAAGGATCGCCGGAGCCCAGCAGGTCAACATTGGGGTAGCCATGAGCATGCCATTGCACTCCAGCCTGGGCGACAGAGTGAGACGCCAACTCCAAAAAAAAAAAAAAAAATCTTTATCTTAAACCCAGGGTAATAAGCCAAATAAATAGGAAACAAAAATAAATATCCTGATAACAGATATAAACCAAACAAGAACCTTATACACGAAGTTTATTCTTATCTGGACTTAGTAATTATCTAAAGCTTTGTTCTATAAAAATTTTAACTGAAATCCATGTGCATGTCATTTTGCTGAGCACAAAAACAAAATAATCATTTCATAAAACGAATAAAATATAGAGTATAACAATCAATGCATTTATCTTTATAAAGTCAGCTAATCAGCATACATTCATCCATTTTGTATTTTTATGTGTCATGTCTCTAATTTTAGTAAGCACTGTATTCTCTCAGCCCCCATACAGCTCCATATTCTGCTAAGCTTTTCAATATTATGAAACAAATTGTCATTCTTGATTCTTGTGCCAAATGATCAAATAAGAAACTAATTCAAGGGCCAGATTTTTAGCTTCAATGCAATTATTTGTGGAACATATTTAACTACTTTGCTTGATGATGCAGGTGGTGAGCTGTGATTGTGCCACTGAACTCCAGCCTGAACAACAGAGTGAGACCCAACTCAAAAAAATAAATAAATAAAATAAAATATATCTTCCAACATAAGAAATTAGTTTTTTCTTTGGATGTAATAAGTTATTATCTTTTAGAGATACATACTAAAATATTTACATAAAATATGTTATTCAGCCAGGCTCGGTAGCTCAGCCTGTAATCCCAGCACTTTGGGAGGCCGAGGCGAGTGGATTGCCTAAGCCCGCGGGTTCGAGACCCGCCCGGGCAACTTGACAACTCTACAATAAATCAAAAACTAGCTGGGTGTGGTAGTGCACGCCTGCAGTTCTGGCTACTTGGAAGGCTGAGGCGGAAGGATCGCTGAAGCCCAGCAGGTTGAGGCTGCAGTGGCCAGGAGCGTGCCACTGCATTCCAGTCTGGGCGACAGAGTGAGACTCCAACTCAAAAAAAAAAAAAAAAAAAAATATATAAATAATAATATATATATATATATATAATTTATAAAGGGGGTGTTATCTGCAATCTTCAAAAATTAAGAGGGGGTGGAAGAGAGGTTAACATGAAACAAAACTAATGTAAGAAGCTGGGTGACAGGAACACAGGAGTAGACATTTCTATTCTATTGACTCTTTTATACATTTGAAAATAAAGTAACATAAAATGTTAGTTTTTAATGAATGAAACAAACCTTTAATGTTTCTATGGCTGTCGGGCATGGGTGCTCACAACTATAATCCCAGCACTTTGGGAGGCCAAGGTGAGAGGATTGCCTGAGCCCACGGGTTCGAGACCAGCCTAGGTAACTTGGTGAGACCTCATCTCTATAATAAATCAAAAAATTAGCCAGGCGTGGTGGCATATGCCTGTTCCAGCTACTTGGAAGGCTGAGAAAGGATCACCTGAGTCCAGCAGATGGAGGCTGCGGTGGCCGTGAGCGTGCCACTGCATTCCAGCCTAGGTGATAGAATGAGACTCCTACTAAAGAAAAAAGTTTCTACATTTATGAGTCTTCATAATTTGTCATGTCTTGAAGGAATTTGAGAATTATCAGGTGGTATTCATTTATTTTCCTTAAAGTGAGGATTTTGTTGATATTTGACATCTTTATTTAATCTTAGATTTTTTTGTGATGGCAATTATCATATATTAATATTACAAAATTAATATATGGCAAAATTAATATTACAAAAAAAATTCAAACAGATAAGCAACTATTTCATGAAAGGTTTGGTTTCTTTTCCAATTATTAAGTACCTTAAAATATCAGGATTATTTACCTATGTAAGATTTGATTCAGAAAAGTGTGTACTTAATCACACCTCCTAAGTTTGGTATCATTGTAATTCTGTCTAGTGTGTATTTTTGCTTGCAATAGATTCAACATTTTGAAAGGTAAGTAGTTCAAGTTACTAATACATTAATTAACAAAAAGCACATTAACTCACAACATTGTCAGCCCAGTCTGCGAGTACTGTTGCGATGTAGTTCACAGCATTAAGTATGGCACAGTATCGAAAGCCAAGGGGAGCTCTAGTCTCTTCTTTCATCACCTGCGTTAATCGTATCCTAAAATCATCTACTAAGTCCTTCTGTAACTCCAAGAACTGTAGCTTTCGGGAAGCTGTGGGAAGATTTTTATACCTGTCTGTATAAAAAGTTAATAAGACATGTGAGGGTTTTGGGTACCATCCATAATAGTTATAAGCTTTCCCTGTTGACCTCCTTTGGTGCTTTTATTAAAAATCAATTGACCATTCATGTAAGATCTATTTCTAAACTCTCTAAGGATATGAGTTTTCCAAGAATACATCTTTGTCAAAACTCATTGAACAGTATATTTAGGATCTGTGCATTATACTATATGTAAATTATGCCTCAGTTTCTTAAAAAGGCATGAAAGAAACATATAAAAAAATTAATTTTTGTTTGTTGCTTCAACAAATAAGTGACTTTTTTTAAAAGGGAAGGAGGAACTCAGAAAGATTAAAAGACATATACCTTTTTTACAGCGGACACGATGATATGTCTGAAGTGTTCTTTAAAATACTTCAGATAAAAAAATAAAATATTCCAATAAAAAAATTAGGGAGTAAAATATATAACAGAAAAGTGATAATTACTTTGAAACTTGGTAATGGGTACCTGAGACAGGCAAGCTTTTCCAATTTTTTTTGTTTTAGTGTTTTTCATATTTTTCTTACAGTTAAGAATATGGAATTATTTACTGACTGGGCTGGAATGATACTTCTTCAGGTTACCATACAGGCTCAGGAAATGGATAGGTCAGAGGAGAACAGAAGTGAAAAGGGTCAAGGATGGTGGCCAATGGGGCCCAGAGTCACCTGGAGAACCAGCAGACCTAGAGTGAAGCAACATGACTGGCTACAGCCCAACCAGCACCCTCCCTCAGGCCAGAAAATTCCTGCATTACAACAAGAGTTCCTATTACTACTCAAATCCTTAAAATTACTGTATTATTTTCTGTAATCTTCAACAAATCAAGGTCAAAAAAATAATATTTAAAGTTTAGGTTGGCCGGGCACAGTGGCTCACACCTGTAATCCCAGCACTTTGGGAGGTGGAGGCGAGAGAACTGCCTGAGCCCAGGAGTTCAAGACCAGCCTGGGTAACTTGGTGAGACCTCATCTATACAATAAACCAAAAAATTAGTCGGGCATAGTGGTGCACATTTGTGGTTCCAGCTACTTGGAAGGCTGAGGCAGAAGGATTGCCTGAGCCCAGCAGGTCAAGGCTGTAGTGGTTGTGAGCGTGCCACTGCACTCCAGTCTGAGTGACAGAGTGAGACTTTGACTCAAATAGAGATAGATAGATAGATAGATAGATAGATAGATAGATAGATAGATAGATAAAGTAAGTTTAGGCCAATCACCATTTACTGAAGACACTTAAAAAGCTGAATGGCAGTCAGGCGTGGTGACTCACGCCTGTAACCCCAGCACTGTGGGAGGCCAAGGTGAAATGATTGCCTGAATCCAGGAATTCAAAACCAGCCTGGGAAACTTGGCTAGACCTCGTCTCTATAATAAGTTAAAAAAAAAAAAAAAGCTGGGTGTGGTTGTGCACACTACTTGGAAGGCTGAAGCAGAAGGATAGCCTGAGTCCAGTATGTTGTGGCTGCGGTGACTGTGAGCATGCCACTGCACTCCAGCCTAAGTGACAGTGAAACTTCAACTCAAAAAACAAAAAATTAGTATTTGCAAAGTCATATCTTAGAAGATTTATATTTACCAGTTATAACCAAGAGTAGAGTCATAAAAGTTTCTGCACAGTCTGGAACTTTCAATTCATCCACATCGGTTATATCCTTATATTGAGATACCCAGGCAGCTTCTGATGAAAGCATTGAGTCCATTTTTTGAAGAGCAACTGACATGCAGAAAAAAGGATTATGTCAATTAAGTAGTCACAGTAAATCCTAACTTTTCAACTTACAATTTTTTTTTTTTTTTGAGTTGGAGTCTCATTCTGTTGCCCAGACTGGAGTGCAGTGGCCACTCCCGGCCACCGCAGCCTCGACCTGCTGGGCTCCGGTGATCCTTCCACCTCAGCCTGCCAAGTAGCTGGAATTACAGGCATGTGCTACCACACCCAGCTGATTTTTTGATTTATTGTAGAGATGAGGTCTCGCTGCCCAGGCTCAGGCAATCCACTCACCTCAGCCTCCCAAAGGCGCGGGATTACAGGCTGAGCCACCGAGCCCGGCTTCAACTTATAATCTTTAAAGAATGATTAGGCCAGGAACGGTGGCTCAAGCCTGTAACTCAAATTAGCTGGGTATGGTAGCACGCTCCTATAGTTTGGGCTACTTGGAAGGCTGAGGCGGAAGAATTGCCTAGGACCAGCAGGTCAACGCTGGGGTGGCTATGAGAGTGCCACTGTACTCCAGCTTGGGCAACAGAGTGAGACAAAAATATATATATAAAATAAACCCACAATCTTCCACTAATTGCACGACATTGGCATGCTTTACTTTAGGGTTAAACATGATACTTACCAACCTCCCACCCGCCCTGAAAATCTTCAAAATAGGCTGACTAGACAAGCCATATCCAAAAAGATTCTACCAAGAGCAGAATCTATATGATAAAATCTATAAAACAATTATAAACCCTTCTGGCTTGAATATTCTACTCTAGAAATACATAGAGTATATATCCAGAAAAAGCTGAAGTTTCATATGAAGAAAATAGTATTATCTCTTAAAGACAACTCAGTAAACACTGACCAAGAAAAATTTAAATGACTCTAGTTCATACCCAGAAGTGGAGAAAAATACCAAAAATGTATATACACAAAAACAGACATCTCTCTCTATCCTATGGCCACAACAGCACTTACACTTTCTCTCCACAGTCAACCATCTCTGAAAACAGGTTTCCTCTGACAGAATATGCATACAACTAGCAAAAGTGTCAGGATAGCTGTGAACACTGTGTAGTTCCCTTTCAAACAAGAGTACTTCATCCACCAAATGACAGAAGAGATTGTCATCATATAGCAGACAAGGAATATCAGCAGCTAACTTCTCAAGAACCAGCATCATAAGGCCCCGAGAGAATTCAAGCTAAAAGAAGTACATAAACATAAGATATGTAAATAACAAATAAGACATGTACACATACAACTCTAAAACGGAAAGGCTGAGGTCTGAGTCCCTTACCCTTGCATTCACTGAAGAGCCTACTTTGTCTAATATGGGCTGAATCTTCTCATCCAGAAATTGAGTATGGTTTCCAATCCACATAAGTACTTGAGCCAAGTACCATTCAGGCTAAGGAAGGAAGGAGGTAATAAGGAAGGAGTTTGAATTCTTAAGTCATTCCACTAGAAAGTTACACTTAAATCACTCTATTTAATTGTATACACACAACACTTACAAAAATTAGTTGAAAATTTCTGTATGTAAGAGCACAATTTCTACTCTGAATTTTAAACTCCTATAAGATTTCATAATATTTCCTAACATAACTTCCAACCAAATCCAATAACATGGCTTAAGACAAACTCATACATTTACAATGCTAAATATATTTAAAACCTATCACTTTAGTAACAGGTAAAATGATGAGCATTACAAGAAACTGATGGTCTTTAAATTGTTTTTGGAAACAGCATGTCAAAATAATTTTTAAACATTATTTTCATCTGCATTCTCATTTTATTTTTTTTAAATTTTTTAATTTTTTTGAGTTGGAGTCTCACTCTGTCACCCAGACTGGAGTGCAGTGGCCGCTTTCGGCCACCGCAGCCTCGACCTGGTGGGCTCCGGTGATCCTTCCGCCTCAGCCTTCCAAGTAGCCGGAATTACAGGCATGCACTACCACGCCCGGCTGATTTTTTGATTTATTGTAGAGATGAGGTCTCGCTGCCCAGGCGGGTCTCGAACCCGCGGGCTCAGGCAATCCACTCACCTCAGCCTCCCAAAGGCACGGGATTACAGGCTGAGCCACCGAGCCCAGCTTGCATTCTCATTCTAAAAGCTAAGTTTAAAAAAAAATTTGGCGGCCAGGCTCAGTGGCTCAGCCTGTAATCCCGTGCTTTGGGAGGCTGAGGTGAGTGGATTGCCTGAGCCCACGGGTTTGAGACCAGCCCCGATCAACTTGGTAAGACCTCATCTCTACAATAAATCAAAAAATTAGCCGGGCATGACAGCACATGCCTGCAGTTCCAGTTACTTGGAAGACTGAGGCAGAAGGATCACGGAAGCCCAGCAGGTCGATGCTGAGGTGACCATGAGTTTGCCACTGCACTCCAGTCTGGGTGACTCCAACTCCAAAAAAAAAAAAAAAAAAAAAAGGCTATTCTACATTACAAAAAATACACAAACCTTAAAACAGCTATAAATATAGAAAAGGAAATGCAGGTATGCAGCATTTTAAACTGTCCCTAGAGATGATTCTGCAAGCATTCCAAGTTTTGCTAGATAGAGATTCAAAAATATTTACTGAATGGTAAATCTCCATCGTGTGCTAAAAGCTAAGAATACAAAAATGAATAAGGGGCTGGCGGCAATGGCTGACACTTGTAATCCCAGCACTTAGGGAGGCCAAAGCAAAAGGATTGCTTGAGCCCAGGAATTTGACAGGTTTGGGCAACATAAAGAGACCTTGTCTCTACAAAAAAATTAGCAAGGTTTGGTGGCACATGCCTATAGTCTCAGCTATTCAGGAGGCTGAGGTAGAAGGATTGCCTGAGCTCAGGAAGTTGAGGCTGCAGTGACCCATGATTGTGCCACTGCACTCTAGCCTGGACAAGATAAGATCCTGACTCCAGAAAAACAAAAAACAAAACAAAGAATCAGGGCAGTTTCTAATATCAGAGCTACTTGATGATGCAGTGCAAGTACCACTGGGATCACACGTATTTTATTTTATTTTATTTTTGAGTCAGAGTCTCACTCCATCACCCAGGCTGGAGTGCAGTGGCACACTCACAGCCACCCCAGTATTGACCTACTGGGCTCCACCGATCCTTTCACCTCAGCCTTCCAAGTAGCCGGAACTACCATACCTGGTTAAATTTTTTTGATTTTTTATTATAGAAATGAGGTCTCGCCAGGTTGCCTGGGCTGGACTTGAACCCTCGGGCTCAAGCAATCCACTTGCCTTGGCCTCCCAAAGTGCTGGGATTACAGGCTGAGCCACTGAGCCCAGCTGGGACCATACTTTAAAAACAGCCAACAGCGGGGCGAGGTGACACGCCTATAATCCCAGCACTTTGGGAGGAGGAGGTGGGAGGACTGCCTGAGCCCACGGGTTTGAGACCAGCCTGGGCAACATGGTGAGACCTCAATCTCTATAATAAATCAAAAATTAGCCGTGTGTGGTGATGCATGCCTGTAGTTTCAGCTACTTGGAAGACAGAGGCGAAAGGATCACCTGATCCCAGCAGGTTGAGGCTGTGGTAGCAATGAGCATGCCAGTACACTCCTGTCTGGGTGAGACAGTGACTCGGACTCAAAAATAAAAATTAAAAAAAATTTTTTTAATTCAAAAAAATGTAAAAGCAGTCAACATAACTAACAATTTTTTTACCTCAAATTATTACTGCCCCTCTACGACTTTGAGTTTATTGCTCTGTCGCATCTACTACTTACTAAGTGGTTTACTTTTCTTTACACCAACATCCCATTCAAAAAAGGAGACCCATAAAATACAAAAGAATCAGAAATTCATTGCCACTCTACTACATCCTATGCACACATTACTTGCCTATCCCTCGATGCCTTTAAAATTCTATTAGACATATAAGTTCACGTATATATGACACATACAATGCCTGGTATAATCTGGCACTTAATAACATTTCATTATAAAAACTGCCACAGCAAATGCTACAGCATACCCGAGAGTAAACCTGAAAACTGTTCAGACAATGTGTTAATGGGTGAGTTGATTCCTACAACATAACACAAATCCCCGATTCTATCTATAAAGGGTAGTGACAAAACATGAATTGAGCTCTTTAGAGAAAAAACAGAAACGTGAAGAGAGTCAGATTTTAAGTTAAACCGGCAAGAGTACAGAAACCGTAACATTTGCTGTTAATGAAAACCAAGACAAGAGCTGGCAAAGCACACCTTGCTCAATACATTAGTCTGCCGGTTCCCTCTGAAGTGATACCTGAACCTCTTCTGAAGGGGTGTTAGCATGATCTGAATGGGCAGGCTGACAGAAGGGGAGGCAGGAAGAGAGTATTTTTCTGGGAGTTGTTTTGGCTCGGTAAGTAATTCATCTCTGATATAGTCAAGTCAAGGAAAAAGAATAAAAAACACATACATACACACACACATTTTCCCAACAAATGTATCTGATACTAAGTATACAAATACAATAATACAAATAATATGTAATCTAACTTTACATTAAATATTAATTCAGTAAAAAATGCACAAAAATATTATTAGAATTAATCTATAAATCTCACCTAAAATAATAAATAGTAAGGAAATAAATGCAAGTGATCATTTGATTAAATCAACACCACATTACTAAGGTTTCATCCCAATTACCTACATGTCCTACTATCCCAAAAGAACCATGTGCTGCAAATGTGGGGCAATCATGTACCTCAGAGCTCTTCCTTACAGCCCTCCCACCCACACACAGTTTGCTCTGCAAGAGAACAAACCACCACTTGGTGGGCATTTACAGACCAAGTCCAAACCCAGAATGTTTGTTTGGCCTTCTCAGCTATTTTCAAAAAGCTTTACTCTCTAGCTATAAACCCACTCTAGAAAGAGGAAATCTTAGTAAGTTTTCAACTCCAACAAAGATACGAGGTTTGAAGTTTCAGAAGCTGACAAAACAGTGTCTCCAGGTTACTATACATCTCAGGGGCACTGGTAGGTCGACTTAAGCCAACGGTTTGAGATTGAGGGGGCGCAATGAATGGCCAATGAAGCTGTGCTAAAATTTCCTCAAAATCACTGAAACAGAAAAGTAACACACATATTACAGTACAATGTCACCAAATGATCAACAAATATCCATATGAAAACAACTGCAATAAAATATAAGTAAACTCCCTGCCTTGTGAGCTTGTCCTTAAGAATTTTATGCCAGAATTTAACCGTGGCTCTCACAAAACCAAGAAGATGACTACAGGATGATTCCTGAAGCTTGATGTCAAGTTCTGCCATAGACACTAGAGTAGAGGCTGCTTCTGGTACATTATTGGTCATCAGATATTGTTGAATGTTATCACTGCAAAACAAAGCAAAGCAAATTTTAAGAACAGATTGTTCAGAATAATTTCAAATTCTGGAAAAACTGCATCTCCCTCATGTTTTATGTGAAGTTACACCCAAGGAAGAACGAAGCACCAACTGCAGTGGCTTTTTGACCCTAGTCTCTCTGGGAGCTTAGAGTTCTCTACTTCCATGTCCTTCTAAGAGCAGCGGGCCATTTTCAAGACACCTTCCTCCTCCTTTCCCTTCCTATTCCTCCCAGCAGAACAGATTTGTCCTATGTCACATTCCTTGGAGCACCATTTATTTCTGATAAACCTGCCTTTTCCAGAAATATTCAGTATCTTAATCCATGGGAATGATGTTGATGGCATCTGGTAAAGTCAAGATTGACAGTCTTCAATTTTTACCTCCTCTGTCCAGCTGAACTTTATTTCCCACCTCAAAGAAATGTAGTTCCAAAATAAGGGCTGTATTCTGTTAAAACAAAGACTACAGTTGGACATGGTGATTCATGCCTGTAATCCCAGCACTTTGGGAGGTCAAGTAGGAGAGTCACTGGAGCCCAGGAGTTCAAGACCAGTCTGCGCAATATAGTGAGACCTCTACAAAAAAAATCAAAAAATTAGCTAGCTGTGGTGGCGCATACCTGTAGTCCCAGCTACTTGGGAGGCGGAGGCAGGAAGATCACTTGAGCCCAGGAGGTCAAGGCTGCAGTGAGCCATGATCATGCCACTGCACTCTAGTCTGGGTGACAAGAGTGAGACACTAACTCAAAACAAAACAAAACAAAACACAAGCACTACCATGTTTAAGAAATGAACAGACCGGGCTTGGTGGCTCAGCCTGTAATCCCGCGCTTTGGGAGGCCAAGGTGAGTGGACTGCCTGAGCCCGCGGGTTCAAGACCCATCTGGGCAACTTGGCGAGACCTCATCTCTACAATAAATCAAAAAATTAGCCAGGCGTGGTAGCACACGCCTGTAGTTCCAGCTACTTGGAAGGCTGAGGCGGAAGGGTCTCCAGAGCCCAGCAGGTCGAGGCTGCAGTTGCACTCTAGTCTGGGTGACAGAGTAAGACTCCAACTCAAAAAAAAAAAAAAATGAACAATTGTTATAGAAGAAATTAAAATGAACAAGTAACCACAGAATACAGGAGTACTGCTTTTCTAGGATGGAGTGAAATAGATCTCTACATGATACTAAAGCATGAATGACATTCAGAGCACTGAAAAAGAGAAATAGTTTGGTCAGAGTGATACTCCCATTGTAGTATCCAGATACAGAGCTAAGTCTAGCAAGAAAAAACTACTTTTTTTTTTTTTTTAGTTGGAGACTCACTCTGTCGCCCAGATTGGAGTGCAGTGGCCGCTCCCAGCCACCGCAGCCTCGACCTGCTGGGCTCCGGCGATCCATCCGCCTCAGCCTTCCAAGTAGCTGGAACTACAGGTGCGCGTTACCACACCCGGCTAATTTTTTTTATTTTTTTATTTTTATTGTAGAGACGAGGTCTCGCCAAGTTGCCCGGGCGGGTCTCGAACCCACGGGCTCAGGCAATCCACTCGCCTCGGCCTCCCAAATTGCTGGAATTACAGGCTGAGCCACCGAGCCTAGCCAAAAACTACTTTCAAAAGGAGAGACAGAGAGAGAGAGAGAAAGTACAACAGAATAAAAAAGAGGCCATTACAGAGAAATTCAGAGATGAGGAAAAGCCCAGAAGCTCAAAACAAAGCTAGAAATAGAGATGTTATCATAAAAGACTTAAGGGAAAGAACACATTATTAAAGGGAGAGACATAACTGCTTTATTGGATTATGAATTTGATTCCTATTTCTAATATTCCCTGGGTAAACTTCTCTTTTAAACAATTGAGATATTAGAAAAGATTATCAATAACCATATTCATATTTTAGTTAATCTATTACAGTACTTCAGCTACTATAAGAGTGAGGCTTTTAAACAGCTTATTTTACTTAATAGGGTTATCAGTATCGCCCCTTACTGGGCATTTTCTTTCAGAGGGGAAAGGAGAAATGCAGTAAATTAAAGCAAGGTTTAAAATCACTTTACTGTAAATAATTTACCTAAATATGAATAAGATGTGCTAAAACCTTACGTCAATTTCTGGAATCAACAGTAACTCCATAATTTTAGGCATATCATCATAAATGTAAAATTCATACATGTAAAACAAAGATTTCTATACTGTACTTATAGTAAAATTCTTTAAAATCTTAGGAAATGCCGGGCTCGGTGGCTCAGCCTGTAATCCCAGGCCTTTGGGAGGCTGAGGTGAGTGGATTGCCTGAGCCCCCGGTTCGAGACCTGCCTGGGCAGCGGGACCTCATCTCTACAATAAATTAAAAAATCAGCCAGGCGTGGTAAACGCATGCCTGTAATCCTGGCTACTTGGAAGGCTGAGGCAGAAGGATCGCCGGAGTCCAGCAGGTCGAGGCTGTGGTGGCCGGGAGAGACCACTGCACTCCAGTCTGGGCGACAGAGTGAGACTCCAACTCAAAAAAAAAAAAAACCCTTTTGGGAAATGGCAGGGCATATTCTAGCACTTTGGGAGGCCAAGGCGGGAGGATTGCTTGAACCCAGGAGTTCGAGACCATTCTAAGTAATATACTGAGACCTTGTTTTTACAAAAAAATCAGAAAAATAAGCCGGGTGTGGTGACGTGCGTCTACAGTCCTAGTTACTCAGGAGGCTAAGACAGAAGAATCATCTGAACCCAGAAAGTCAAGGCTGCAATGAGCTGCTATCATGCCACTACACTCTAGCCTGGGGGACAGAGTGAGACGTTGACTCAAAAAAAAAAAAAACTTGGGAAACGCATGCAAGGAAAAGGGATACATAACATATCCAAAACATATATAACAGCTGGGCTTGGTGGCTCAGCCTGTAATCCCGCGCCTTTGGGAGGCTGAGGTGAGTGGATTGCCTGAGCCCACGGGTTCGAGACCCGCCTGGGCAGGCGAGACCTCATCTCTACAATAAATAAAAAAAATTAGCCGGGCGTGGTAACGTGAGCCTGTAGTTCCAGCAACTTGGAAGGCTGAGGCGGAAGGATCGCCGGAGCCCAGCAGGTCAAGGCTGTGGTGGCCGGGAGTGGCCACTGCACTCCAGTCTGGGCGACAGTGAGACTCCAACTCAAAAAAAAAAGTAGCCGGGCGTGGTAGCGCGCGCCTGTAATTCTGGCTTCTCGGAAGGCTGAGGCGGAAGGATCGCCAGAGCCCAGCAGGTCGAGGCTGCGGTGGCCCAGAGCAGCCACTGCACTCGTCTGGGCGACAGAGTGAGACTCCAACTCAAAAAAAGAAAAAAACCAAAACATATAAAACATAACATTAAATATACTGACTATCATATATTTGAAATAGAACATTAAGAGTGTTGGATGATTTTTCTTCCTCAAGATTTTCAGAAAAATATGAATGGTTCCTTTCAGTTCTGCAACAAGAAATAGTTAAAACAATGCAAGGGCCAGGTGTGGTGGCTCACATTGTAATCTCAGCATTTTGGGAGGCCAAGGCAGGAGGATCACTTGAGCCCAGAAGTTCAAGACCAGCCTAGGCAACACGGTGAAACCCTGTCTCTATTTCAAATATAAAAACTGTATTTAAAAAATAAATAAAAAACAACTCTACTAAAAATAAAAATTAATAAATAAAAATTAAGTAGGAATAGCTATGACCATGCTGAGTATTTGTTTTTTTAATTTTGGATTATAAATGATAGTTTTTTATCATGTGTTCATAATAAAACTATGAGATTTAAAATTTAACTTGGATTACTTTCTTTCAAATGCAAATTAAGCTCCCTGAAAAGTTTATGTTCATTCTCAAAAAGGAAAAGAATCATTATCGTAATGCTATTTTCATAACAACTGGTAAAATTACATTATTATACTCTTTAATTAACTCAATTATTTAAAGTCATGCATGTACTCTCTAAGACAGAAGCCTCAAAGGAAAATAATAATTATGAGAACAAAGAGGCCCATTTTACCTTAGTTCTTCAATTTGTGAAATCCATTTAAGGTAAGCCAGATGACGTTCAATCTCTTCAATTTGGTTCATCATGGCCCCAAGATCATCCATCCAGGGCTGTGCAGCCAGCAGATGGCTGTTAATGGAGCTGAAGAGATGAGCTTCTTGCTCCAGAAACTGATTAATCAGTTGCTCAGATTCTTCTGCATTTTTAAGGCATTTTGAATTCTTTTAGGGATTTCTGATGAAATTGTAAGTACCTGACCATAACAAACAAAAAAAAAAACGGTCAAACAGCAACAATCAGATAAAATTTTTGTAACCTTTTTTATTAGTTCATTCCTTTCAAAATATACATTTGTTGTAAAAGAACTGAAAAGTGTCCATTAAAACCTCCAAAAGAAAGGTCTGATGTTTTCATCCTATACTCACCAAACCCAAACATAAAAAGCAGTTTTACATACATATATGCATACATGTGTAGGGAGGGGCCTATCACACTGGCTCCCAGTAAGATCTAAGGAAATGCCAACACTTTCAGAGGATCCAGTCAGAGAAAACTTAGGTGATCTACCTACTAAATATTTTTCTTCAAAAGCAAATGAACATCTGAGTCAAAAGGCTGAGCATCTGTATTTCACAAAAGTTCCCCAAGTGATTCTGAATTAAGGTCAGGCTGAAAACTACTGACTTGGTAGGATGATAATCAGACAGTGCCTTTAAATATGGCATTTATTAAATGAATTTTTCTTATGGTATATGGGAAAACATATACCAATATTAGGCATCCGCACAGCCAAAGAATATTAAAATTTAAATAGGGATATACAGATAAATAAGACAAAGCATTGTCTTCTTAAGGTCAGTTTAGTATGGAAGAGAGATATGAGCAAATAATTTCAACAGTGAGAATAAGGAAATAAAAGAGACACACTAGATGTAATAGTGTACTAAGATGGTATACCATTGAAATGCACATATAAATCACCTAGAGATCTTGTTATACTGCCAATTTGGACACAGTAAGTCTGAAGCGAGACTGAGATTCTGCATTTCTAACAAGCTACAAGCTTCCAATCTGCCTAAATTAAGCTGGTCATGGCAGGAATGGGAAAGAGGACATGGACACCGGATATGTTGAGAAGGCAGAACTTGATGACTTGGAGATGGCGGTAGAGGACGATGAGGAGGAATCAAGGAGGACTCTTAAGTTTCAGGCCTGAGGGACAGGCAGATGGTGGTGACTGTCCAAGACGGAGAAGCTTTTAAGAAATGGATCATGTAATCCTGTGCCTTCGGGAGGCTGAGGTGAGTGGATTGCCTGAGCCCGCGGGTTCGAGACCCGCCCGGGCAACTTGGCGAGACCTCATCTCCACAATAAATCAAAAAATTAGCCAGGTGTGGTAGCGTGCACCTGTAGTTCCAGCTACTTGGAAGGCTGAGGCGGAAGGATCGCCGGAGCCCAGCAGGTCGAGGCTGCAGTGGCCGGGAGCAGCCGCTGCACTCCAGTCTGGGCGACAGAGTGAGACTCCAACGCAAAAAAAAAAAAAAAAAAAAAAACCTGAGGTGGCAGGCAGAACCTTGGGCATAACATCTGCCTCAGAATCTGCTGAATAAAGAGGTAAAGATGATTGCATATAAAAGTTTGTGGAATGTGGAGTAGACTGTTCAATAGATTCATACTAGGCCTCGATTTTTTTTCTGCTTGAGAAAGAGTACCTATCCAAGGGTAGGTGTCTAAGGAAGAACAGCTAAGAGAAGTAGCAGAGGAGCTGACCTTGGGGGGATGAAGATGGCCATGGTGGCAGACCACACACCTGGGTTGGCATCCACCTACTCAGCTAGACCCACAGAGATTTCCTTAACTGGGCCCACAGGCTGAGCCACCAAGCCCGGCTATAAAATTTTAAATGATAGTGTTTAAACATTCTTGTATACCATGAAATTATTTTCTTATAAAAGCATTTTAAAAGTCCCTATATATTCACCATAGACGGACAGAAAAGTCACTGTATAAAAAGCTATGTAAAATGTTAGCTCTAGATGTTTTCAAGATATAAGTCACATCAGTAGAAACTTTGTCTCTCACATAATTTGTAAAATAGGTAGCACATTGTAGGTCCTTAAAACCTTAAACAAGCCGGGCTCGGTGGCTCAGCCTGTAATCCCCCCGCTTTGGGAGGCTGAGGTGAGTGGATTGCCTGAACCCGCGGATTCGAGACCCGCCTGGGCAACTTGGCGAGACCTCATCTCTACAATAAATCAAAAAATTAGCTGGGCATGGTAGTGCACGCCTGTAGTTCCAGCTACTTGGAAGGCTGAGGTAGAAGGATCGCCGGAGCCCAGCAGGTCGAGGCTGCGGTGGCCGAGAGCGGCCACTGCATTCCAGTCTGGGTGACAGAGTAAGACTCCAACGCAAAAAAAAAAAAAACAAACAAAAAAAAAAAACCTTAAACAGTTTTAAATGATTAGACTATCACAATCTGTATCTTTAAAATTCCATATATAATATTATGTTTATATTATATTAATCATAATCAGTATAATATTGATATTATTTCAATGAGTTTCAATACTTGCCTGTTCTTCTAACTGCATTTTACTTTCTGTCATCTGTTCTATAAGTTTATCAAGTTTCTTTAAAGATTTAAGGTCATTTCCAACTTCATTTTCTATGAATGCAGACACATATGAAGGGAGATCAACATTATCTGTACCTTCACTGACTTGCTCACTTCCAACAAAAACTGCAATATTTATGTCATCTAAAACAAAAGAATAACAATTACTCAACACCACTAAGTACTCTGGAGTTAAAGGAAGTATAAAAGCATACCTACTACCTTCGAAAGTTAATAATTTAAAGAACACACACACACAGGCACACACACCCCCAAGCCCACACACACATAAAATAACCAAATGAACATCTATAAAGCAATCCACTAACCAAGTACTACAAAATGTTTAAGAGCTGAGAAAATTCAGAGTAAAGGAAAAAATTCCTAAAGTCTGACTCAATAACCAAACCAAGCTTTTTTTTGGAAAAAACCCGGGAAGGGGGTTGATAGCTCAGACTGTAATCCCAATGCTTTTGGGGGGCTGAGTGAGTGGATTGCCTGAGCCTGAGGGTTCGAGACCCACCTGGGCAACTTGGTGAGACCTCATCTCTACAATAAATCAAAATTAGCCGGGCGAGGTAGCGCATGCCTGTAGTTTCAGCTACTTGGAAGGCTGAGGTGGAAGGATCTCTGAAGCCCTGCAGGTCGAGGCTGCAGTGGCTGGAAGCATGCCACTGCATTCCAGTCTGGGTGACAGAATGAGACTCCAACTCAAAAAAAAAAAAAAAACCAGATGGTATGGTCAAGAGTAACACCAAAGAAAGACTCTAGTTTTAAAATAGTTTAAAAAAAATAGTATTTTTCTAGTTTAAAAAAAATAGTATTGAAATATTTCAAGCATGTGAAAAAAACCAGAAAAGGCGACCAACAAATAAAAATTCCTTAAAGAGTAAAAAAGTATCTGTAGTCCCAGCAACTTGGGAGGCTGAGGCTCACTTGAGCCCTGACATTTGACACTGTAGTACACTATAGTTGCACCTGTGATTAGCCACTGCACTCCAGCATGGGCAACAGAGTGAGACCATCTCAAAAAAAAAAAGAGGCCAGGTACAGTGGCTCAGCCTATAATTCCAGCACTTTGGGGGGCAGAGGAAAGAGGATTGCCTGAGCCCGAGGTTTCAAGACCAGTCCGGGCAACTTGGTGAGACCTTGTCTCTACAATAAATCAAAAAATAGTCCAGGTGTGGTAGCATGTGCATGTAGTTCCAGCTACTTGGAAAGCCAAAGTGGAGGGATCACCTAATCCCAGCAGGTGGAGGCTGCAGTGGCTGTGAGCATGCCACTGCATTCCAGCTCCCCTACCCCCAAAAAAGAGTAAGGCTGGACATGGTAATTTATGCCTATAATCCCAGCACTTTGGGAGGCCAAGGCAGGAGGATCACTTGAGGACAGGAGTTTGAGACCAACCTTGGCAATATAGCGAGACCTTGTTTCTTCAAAAAATCAAAATTAGCTAGGCATAGCTGTGCATGCCTATAGTCCCAGCTACTTGGGAGGCTAAGGCCAAAGAATCACCTGAGACCAGGAAGTAGAGGACGCAGTGACTCATGCACTCTGAATTGGGTGACACAGTGACAAAAAAAAAAGAGTCAATACGTTTAAAAGCTCCAAATATGAAAGAAAACACAAATTACTAGGAAAAATCAAAATGATCGATACAACCACTAAATTGTACAGTCTAAGGTGAGATTCTTTCCACCAGGTGCGGTGGCTCATGCCTGTAATCCCAGCACTTTGGGAGGCAGAGGTGAGAGGACTATCTGAGTCCAGGGTTCGAGACCAATCTGGGCAACTTGGCAAGACGTTATCTCTACAATAGATTTTTTAAAAATTAGCTGGGTGTGATGGCACCCAGCTACTTGGAAGGATCACCTGAGCCCAGCAGGTCAAGGCTGTGGTGGCTGTGAATGTGCCACTCCAGCCTGGGCAACAGTAAGACACCAACTCAAAAAAAAAAAAAAAATAGCCAGACACAGTGGCTCATGCCTGTAATCCCAGCACTTTGGGAGGCGGAAGCGAGAGGACTGCTTGAGCAGGGATTTGAGACCAGTTTGGGCAGCTTGGCAAGACCTTGCCTCTACAATAAATCAAAAAACAAAAAACAAACAAAATTAGTAGGGCGTGGTGGTACGCTCCTATAGTTCCAGCTACTTGGAAGGCTGAAGAGGAAGGATTGCCTGAGCCCAGCAGGTCAAGGCTGCAGTGGCTGTAAGCGTGCCGCTGCACTCCAGCCTGGGCAACAGAGTGAGACTCCAACTAAAAAAAAAAAAAAAAATGATAATAATAAAGTGAGATTCTTTCCATGGTAAATAAACCAAAGTTGGGCTAATTCACACCAGACTTACTAAATGAGACAAGCACAGGTGACTTGGAACTCCAAAGCCATTTCTTAAGGACCGGTAACAGAGGCAACATTTACTAAGAGACCAAACAATGCCTGGTACAAACAGGAACACTGTATATATAGCTTTGCTCTCATCCCATTTAGTGTACTCCTAATTTTATGCTTGAAAATTCATCATTTCATAAGTCGGGGTTTCACTCTGCAAGTCTATACTTTTTACTATTATCAAGGATGCTTATTGAAACATAATTAGCTGGGTGCAGTGACTCATGCCAGTAATTTCAGCATTTTGGGAGGCTGAGGTAAGAAGACTCTGATCCCAGGAGTCCAAGACTACCCTGGGCCACTTGGTGAGACCTTGTCTCTGCAATAAATCCTCCCTAAAAATAAACAAATTAGCTGGGCATGGTGGCGTGTGCCTGTGGTTCCAGCTACTTGGAAGACTGAGACAGAAAGATCACCTGAGCCTAGCAGGTCAATGCTGCAGTAGCTGTGAGTGTGCCACTGCACTTCAGCCTGGCACACTCAAAAAAAAAACATAATTAATTTACTTCTAATTCTTTGTGGAGTAAAGTAAGATTCAAATATATAAATAAACCGGGCTCGGTGGCTCAGCCTTTAATCCCGCACCTTTGGGAGGCTGAGGTGAGTGGATTGCCTGAGCCCATGGGTTCCAGACCCGCCTGGGGAGTGAGACCTCATCTCTACAATAAATCAAAAAAAAAAAATCAGCCGGGCGTGGTAGCGCATGCCTGTAATTCTGGCTACTCGGAAGGCTGAGGCGGAAGGATCACCGGAGTCCAGCGGGCGAGGCCTCAAGCGATCCTCCAGTCTCAGTCTCCCAAAGTGCTGGGATTACAACATGAGCCACTGAACCCAGTCTTCAACGTTTCTTTAAACAAAATACTTAAAAAAACAAATTACTAGTTAGCAAATAATCTACCTCAAAGGCAATTAAATTATTTTCTACTGTCCTCAATTTTTGGACCAGCAGTGCTGCTTCTCTTTTCCAGGTATCTCCAGCCATGCTTTGCTGACCATGTGCCAGGGTAGCTTTCTGAACTGCACCCTGCACCTCAGGGAATCCTGGAGGTTCACAACAGCTTCTTGGCAAAGAGAGAAAAGGTGACAGGACTCACATTTGGCTGCCATACTTTCCAATTCTTGTACCACCCCGGTATGCTGACACAAACTGTTTCTCCTTCCAAGTTTCTGTTTTCAGGCATAAGCTATGCTCTTTTGATCATTCATGGTTTCCTTCTTCCTGGGTAAATTTAGAAAACCTTGAAGTTTAGATCAAAGTAGGTATAATGGCCGGGCTCAGTGGCTCAGCCTGTAATCCCGCGCCTTTGGGAGGCTGAAGTAAGTGGGTTGCCTGAGCCCGCGGGTTTGAGAACCGCCTGGGCAACTTGGCGAGACCTCATCTCTACAATAAATAAAAAAAAAAAAAGCCGGGCTCGGTGGCTCAGCCTGTAATCCCAGCACTTTGGGAGGCTGAGGTGAGTGGATTGCCTGAGCCCGCGGGTTTGAGACCCATCTGGGCAACTTAGCGAGACCTCATCTCTACAATAAATCAAAAAAAATTAGCCGGGCGTGGTAATGCGTGCCTGTAGTTCCAGCTACTTGGAAGGCTGAGGCGGAAGGATTGTCGGAGCCCAGTAGGTCGAGGCTGCGGTGGCCGGGAGTGGCCAGTGCACTCCAGTCTGGGTGACAGAGTAAGACTCCAACTCAAAAAAAAAAAAAAAATTCAGCCAGACAAGGAAGCGCGTGCCTGTAGTTCCAGCTACTTGGAAGGCTGAGGTGGAAGGATCGCCGGAGCCCAGCAGGTCGAGGCTGCAGTGGCCGGGAGCGGCCACTGCACTCCAGTCTGGGTGACAGTGAGACTCCAACTCAAAAAAAAAAAAGTTGGTATAATGGTTAACTCCACTTCAGTACATATGCTCAATGCTGCTCACTACACAACTTGAATTATTCTACATGCAAGGATTACTCTCCCTATATTTAAGTAGTTCCTAGTGATTTTTTTTTTTTTTGAGTTGGAGTCTCACTCTGTCACCCAGACTGGAGTGTAGTGGCCGCTCCCGGCCACCGCAGCCTCGACCTGCTAGTGATATTTTTTAAGAGTGTGCAAGACAGATAAAGCTGAGAAAATCAGACGGGCTCAGTGGCTCAGCCTGTAATCCCAGCACTTTGGGAAGCTGAGGCAAGTGGATTGCCTGAGCCCACAGGTTTGAGACCAGCCCGGGCAACTCAGCGAGACCCCGTCTCTACAATAAATCAAAAAAAATTAGCCGGGTGTGGTAGCGCACGTCTGTAGTTTCAGCTACTTGAAAGGCTGAGGCAGAAGGATCACCGGAGCCCAGAAGGTCAAGGCTGCGGTGGCCGGGAGCGTGCCACTGCACTCCAGTCTGGGCAACAGAGTAAGACTCCAACTCAAAAAAAAAAAAAAAAGAAAACCAGAATGAAAGAAACGCAAGAGAGTATAATCAGCCTCATTACAAAACAACTGTCATTTCAGATAAATTGAAAATATTAATATCTAAATAAATATATGCCTAAATGTAAATGTCAGATATTGTTCAATTATTTATGCAAAGATCAACAGAACATATACCAGTGTGTTTGGTACTGGCTATGTTTCTCCCTCCACATCCCCTCAAAAAAAAAAATGTGTTCTACTTATAGAAATTAAAAGGTTACTCACATGCTTTGAGAATCAGGAACCCACTAATGGATAGCAGAAGCAAAATGAATATTTAGTGGGTTCCTGAATTGAGGCATAGCAGAAGTCTATGCCTCAATTTCCCAACTAAAAAATAAATTATAAATTTGCCCCATCCTACATTTCAAGGTTGTAAATGGGACTATAATTCATGTTTCCTGACTCTCAATCCAGTACTCTTATTTCCTTTGCCTTCAAGTATAAACAGGATTGGCTGGTTGGCATCCAAAATTTATTAATATATAATAACATGTTTATAATTATATTGCATCATCATTACATTTTAATATGTAATCATGTATCTACTATTACATATAGAACTCACAATGTCTTTTTTTATTTATCATAAGTAAATAAAACAAATGAATTGTGTGATGTGTTCGCAGACAAATGGAGACAAGAAATGTTTTGTGAATGCTAAGTTGCTATACCTTAGGGAGTAAATTCTATCTTCACTTTTTATTTCAAATGTTTAACCCTTTACATGTAACCACTTAAATGCAACAGAGTACATTCTTAGTCAAATACAAAATGACATTGATGATTTGGGACTTTTTTTATTTTTTTTTGAGTTGGAGTCTCACTCTGTCACCCAGACTGGAGTGCAGTGGCCGCTCCCGGCCACCACAGCCTCGACCTGCTGGGCTCTGGCGATTCTTCCACCTCAGCCTTCCAAGCAGTTATGTCTCTCCTTTTCTATTGTTTGTAAAGAGCACTCCTAATTGCAAAGCAGTTGACTGAGCCACAGAAACAGGGACAAGGACAAAGTCCTTGATATGACAGTCTGCCAGGCACGGTGGCTCGTGCCTATAATTCCAGCACTTTGGGAGGCAGAGGCAAGAGGACTGCCTGAGCCCAGGGGTTCAAGATCAGCCTGGGCAAGTTGACCAGACCTTGTCTCTATAATACTTTTTTTAAAAAATTAGCTGGGTGTAGTGGTGCGCACCTGTAGTTCCAGCTACTTGGAAGGCTGAGGCAGAAGGATTGCCTGAGCCCAGCAGATAGAGGCTGCGGTGGCCCTGAGTGTGCCACTGCACTCCAGCCTGGGTGACAGAGTAAGATTCCAACTAAAAAAAAAAGATATCACTTTATCAAAATGTCAGCTCAGTAGGCATCAGACTTCCCAGGCATGTAAGTGGGGCAAAAAAGGTAGAAAGAGGTATGTAACAGAAAGATACAGAGCACTCTCAAATCCTTCAGGAAACAGGAGCTGAGTTGTGGCAGCTGTGATTGTCAAGTGCAATGAACTGCTTAGAGCTTTCTTTCTGAGGCAGATCCTATCAGCAGCCAATGTTAAGGGCAAGTCTTCTAAGGACTATGTGGCAATGTGAGTACCCTTTCTCTTACCACTACTTATTCTCAGCTCTCATTCTTTGCCAGTCAAAAAAACCAAATTCACCCAACAGAAGAACTTTTCTATTACATGCTTTTCCCCTTCCTTGACAAAAAATTTCACTGAAGTCCCTGAAGAGTCCTTGATTTCCAATAACCCATCATTAAAGTAAAATGACAAATGTCCATATTCCTGATATATGCCCCTGTCCTAAATAATAAATGGTGATGCTGACCTTTATCCCTTTCCCTGTCCAGTCCAAGATCCAGAATCCAAGTTATCCACTGTGCTCTGCCCAGAGAAATTTTTAATTGCCAATTCACTGAAGGTAAAACAATTATCTTTGGCCTCCTTTGAACCCAATTAAAGTGATGGGCATCAGCCCTAGATCAATAGTTCCTCCAAATTCCTGATGCTTAACAAACTGATGCTTCATTAAAATGACAGGTAGGCCCCAATTATTCTGGGTCCTGTATGACTCAGACCTCCAGTGAAACCACCCCAGTTCCTGCACTACATAGGAAGTCTCTTCTCCAAAGCATCCTGTATTTTACAATTTTAGAGAGACAAAAATATGTGTATCATGATAATCACATGACTACGTAAGTGTATGGTACAGAAAAAAATACTTCATCGAAAAGATAAGCTAAGAGCCCGTCTCTGCTGCGGACCCTGGAAGGTTGAGTTGGGAAGGATGGCTGGGTAAAAAGAGCTGAGGTGTCCAGGGCTTGCTTACTTTTCTCCTCGAGGTTCTTCCTTTCGTCGCCACTTTCAGAACAGCACTAGAAGAAGAGCGGGTGTGACAAACACATTAAGACTACTTGAAGTAGTAGATGACACTCACACAGAACTCCCAAAGGACACCCATTGGAAGACGGAGGAGTCCCAGATGCCCTCTCCACTCCGGCCACCCTGGGGCCTTCCTGAGTGGCCAGGGTCGTCGGATTCAAATTCCAACACGCACCACCTCCCTGGTGCCACCACCGCCCTCCTCCCAGGAGGTCTTTGCCTCCTCACCAGGACCTGGAATTAGCTTGGCCGGTGGCCAGGGCAACCTCCTCCAGAGAGAGCCGTCATCTCCCCGGGCCTACCTCCTCCAGGAGGTCTTGCAAGGGCCTCTACCCTGGGCCACGGAACCACCTTCACAAGCTTCCAGGGCCACCTCACTGGGACTGGACTATCTCCCCGGCAGATCTGTGCCACCTCACTGGGCCACACCACTGTCCCCTCCCCCGGGGCGCCAGGGCCACCTCACCGGGGCTGCTGGCATCTCGCCCATCTCGCCGGACGGTAGCATCACGCCTCCGCGCGAGTCCTCGACTCCATGCACAGCCAGCGTGGCCCGTGGAGACTGGCCCCGGCCAGGACAGGCAGCAGCTCAGCATCGGAGTCTGCAGGGCCCAGCGCCACCGCGACTTCCTCTCGCCGTCTCGTTAGTCTCTTCCTCTCGGCCCAGAGAAGCCCTGCCCCGCAGCCGCCGGCCATGCTCTATGGCGTCCCCTGCCGGCAGGGGGTCGGCATGGCCGCTCAGGAAGCGAGCACTCGACCCCGAGGCGCTCCCGAAAAGGGGTCGGTCCCTCCCACCACGTTACTGTCAATGGTGAAGCTTTAAGATATCCCCTCCCTCCACGCCATAAATTCAATATTAATTCAAATTTTTTTAATTTGTTTTTTTTTTGAGTTGGAGACTCACTCTGTCGCCCAGACTGGAGTGCAGTGGCCGCTCCCGGCCACCGCAGCCTCGACCTGCTGGGCTCCGGCGATCCTTCTGCCTCAGCCTTCCAGTAACTGGAACTACAGGCGCGCGCTACCACGCCCGGCTGATTTTCTGATTTACTGTAGAGATGAGGGCTCGCCAAGTTGCCCAGGCGGGTCTCGAACCCGCGGGCTCAGGCAATCCACTCACCTCAGCCTCCCAAAGCGCGGGATTACAGGCTGAGCCACCGAGCACGGTTTAATTTTTTTTTGACGCTATACAGGTGTGTGAGTGAGCTTGATGACCAGGAGCTTCAATGTAGGGTTATTTGTTTCGGTTGTTTAGGTGGAGGATTTCCGATGAATGTAAGTATCTGTAGATCTTTCCTTTAAAGCTGGTGAGGTCCCCCGAAGATGACCCACCAGTTTTCTTCCTGGAGGTTGTATATGTGGTTGTAGGCATTCTGGGAACTAAATGGAGGAAGAGAACTCTGCATCTAATATGCATTTTGCCTGGTGCAGACACCCAAAAACTCTTACCAGGGAGAAGGAAAGAGAGTTACCTAGCAGCAAGGCGTCGGTAGAGAACTCAGGAATTTGACAACCTCCTAAATAAACTAAGACTGAAGGTAGTACCATAGAGACCAAGACAAACAAACGGGGGGTGGGGGTGGGGGGGTGGGAGAGAAGGGGACTGGGAAGTAACTCTTGGAGGAAACAGAAACCATTCAGTGAGGAGACAATTCAAATATATGTATATATGCACATAAACATATCATTAATATTCTGAGAATTGAGTTTTACCATTGAAAACATAAAACAAGAAAACGATACTATTTTAAAAAGCGTATTCAGGCCGGGTGCGGTGGCTCACGCCTGTAATCCCAGCACATTGGAAGGCCTAGGCAGGAGGATGGCTTGAGCCCAGGAGTTCCAGACCAGCCTGGGCAACATAGTGAAACCTCTTGGGGTGGGGGCCGGTACTTCATCAGTAAGGGTACCTGATCTCAAACCAGGTGAACTAGGGACCAAAGTGAGACCCAAACTTTACCTGTACGATGTTCACTTGTATACCTAATCCTGAATTGTACCCCCACATCTTTAAAATTAAAAGAAAAAAGAAACCTCGGCCGGGTTCGGTGGCTCAGCCTGTAATCCCGCGCTTTGGGAGGCTGAGGTGAGTGAATTGCCTGAGCCCACGGGTTCGAGACCCACCTGGGCAACTTGGTGCGCCCTCATCTTTACAGTAAATCAAAAAATAAAAATAAAAAATGAGCCGGGCGTGGTAGCACGCACCTGTAGTTCCAGCTACTCGGAAGGCTGAGGCGGAAGGATCGCCGGAGCCCGGCAGGTCGAGGCTGCGGTGGCCGGGAGCGGCCACTGCACTCCAGTCTGGGCGACAGAGTGAGACTCCAACCCCCCCCCGAAAAAAAACACAACAAAACACCTCATCTTTACAAAAGAATTTTAAAAATTAACCGGGCACAGTGGCACGTGCCTGTAGTCACAGCCACTCTGGAGGCTGAGGCACGGGAATCACCTGAGCTCAGGAGGTCAAGGCTGCAGTGAGCTGTGAATGTGCCACTGCACTTCGGCCTGGAGGACAGAGACCCTGATTCAAAAAAAAAAAAAGCCGGGCTCGGTGGCTCAGCCTGTAATCCCAGCACTTTGGGAGGCTGAGGTGAGTGGATTGCCTGAGCCCGCGGGTTCGAGACCCGCCTGGGCAGCGAGAACTCATCTCTACAATAAATCAAAAAATCAGCCGGGTGTGGTAGCGCATGCCTGTAATTCCGGCCCCTCGGAAGGCTGAGGCGGAAGGATCGCCGGAGACCAACAGGTCCCGGCCACCGCACTCCAGTCTGGGCGACAGAGTGAGACTCCAACTCAAAAAAAAAAAAAAAGTTTGAATATTGGAAATGAAAAGCTCAAGAGTTGGAAGATAAATGTTGAGAAATATCCTAGAAAAGGGAAAAAAAAGGTGGCAAATACATTAAAAATAGGAAAGCAAACATAATAAATTGGAAGACCACTCCAGAGGGGTCAAAATTTGAAAAGTACGAATTCCAAAAGAAAAAGCAAGCAAGCAAGCTGGGCTCGGTGGCTCAGCCTGTAATCCCGCGCCTTGGAAGGCTGAGGTGAGTGCATTGCCTGAGCCCGCAGGTTCGAGACCCGCCTGGGCAACTTGGCGAGACCTCATCTCTACAATAAATAAAAAATTAGCCAAGTGTGGTAGCGTGCGCCTGTAGTTCCAGCTACTTGGAAGGTTGAGGCGGAAGGATTGCTAGAACCCAGCAGGTCGAGGCTGCGGTGGCCGGGAGCGGCCAATGCACTCTAGTCTGGGTGACAGAGTGAGACTCCAACTCAAAAAAAAAACAACAAACAACAAAAACGAATTAGCTGGGCATGGCAGCGCGCCTCTAATTCCAGCTACTTGGAAGGCTGAGGCGGAAGGATCGCCGGAGCCCAGCAGGTCGAGGCTGCGGTGGCCGGGAGCGGCCACTGCACTCCAGTCTGGGCGACAGAGTGAGACTCCAACTCAAAAAAAAAAAAAAAACAACAAAAAACAAAAAACAAAAACGAAAAAGCAAGCAAAGATTGGGGAGGGGGTGATCATCAGCGAAATGATTCTACAAAATTTTCCCAAACTGAAAGTCATGCGTTTCCAATTTGAAATGGCCAATAAAAGTTAAAAATAAAATTATAGGAGAAAAAAAATTGTCCTAACCCAAATTTTTGCCTCTGAAAATTTCAATTTCTGGTAAAGGAACTAGACATGGAAATAGATAATTTAATATTAAATACACAGGCTCAGCAACAGAAAGATTTGCAATGAGGATTCACAGAAAACAATGACTGCCATCTGGGATGTGGAGAAAGGCATCTAAGATGGATACAATACTGGGTAAATAGGATGAAAGCAGCGACAAGTTGTGTGTTAGGCACTTCAGAATCCATACCCCTAGTGAGGTTAAAAGCAGGATGCCATATATTATACACAATATACATATTAGGATGGAATTTTAAAGTTGAGGAGAATATTCAATTGTTCAATGTTTCTTAGAGGAAGCAGGAATGGGGAAGGGGATTTGAGCAATTCTATGTTATTTTATAAACCAATAAAGAGTTGCCCATTTTGGAAAACAGAAAACTAAAAATGCTTGTTTCACTTGGATTTTGTCTAAGGCAGTTTAGACTGAAATGTAAAAAGGGTAAGTTTTGACCACGAACCAAGCTAATGGTCAAATAAATGTGAAAAGTCTTTCCTTTACATGTGTTATAAGGAATTGGGTAACAATCTCAGATAAGTTTTTGTTTTGTTTTGTTTAAGTGTGAGTCTCACTCCGTCACCCAGGGGCTCGACTGTAGTGGCACCTTCACGGCTCACCACAGCCTCGACCTCCTGGGCTCAGGCAATCCTTCCTCCTCAGCCTCTGAATAGCTGGAACTACAGACACATGCTACCATGCCCGGCTAAATTTTTAACTTTTTGTAGAGACAAAGTTTTGCTATGTTGTCTAGGCTAGTCTCCAACTCCTGGGCTCAAGCAACCCTCCTGCCTTGACCTCCCAAAGTGCTAGGGTTACAAGCATGAGCCACCACACCTGGCTCCAGAGATTTATTTTAAGACTTTTATTATTATTATTATTATAGCAGTTTTAGGTTGTTGATGAAAAGATGCCAGTATAACCCAGAGTCCATAGTTTACATTAGGATTCACTCTTAGCCGGGCGTGGTGGCTCATACCTACAATCCCAGCACTTTGGGAAGCTGACACAAGAGGATTGCTTGAGCCCAGCGGCTCAAAATCAGCCTCAGCAACATAGCAAGACCTTGTCTCTCAAAAAAAAAAAAAAAAAGATTCACTCTTGGTGTTGTATATTCTTTGAGTTTGGACAAATATATAATGACATGTATCCACCATTATAGAATTGTACAGAGTAATTTCATTGCCCTAAAAATCCGCTGCGCTGATGTTCATCCCTCCTAACTCCTGGTGACCCCTAATCTTATTACCATCTCCACAGTTTTGCCTTTTTCAGAATGTCAATAGTTGGAATCATACAGTATATAGCCTTTTCAGATTGGTTTCTTTCACTTAGTAATAAACATTTAAGTCTCCTCCACAACCGTCCATGGCCTTCTAAAAGCTTATTCCTTTTTAGTACTGATAATATTCCATTCTCTGGATATACCAGAATTTATCCCTTCACTTACTGAAGATTGTCTTGGTTCCGCCTAAGTTTCCGCAATTAGGAAAACACTGCTATAAACATCCATGGGCAGAGTTTTGTATTGTTTTAGTCAGAGTCTCACTCTGTTGCCCAGGCTGGAGTGCAGCGGCATGCTCATGTCCACCGCAGTCTCAACCTGCTGAACCCAGGTGATCCTTCCACCTCAGCCTTCTAAGTAGCTGGAACTACAGGTGTGCACCACCATGCCTGGCTAATTTATTTGATTTATTGTAGAGACGAGGTCTCGCCAAGTTGCCCAGGCTGGTCTCCAACCCCTGAACTCAGGCAATCCTTTCACCTCCTCCTCCCAAAATGCTGGAATTACAGCGTGAACCATCTCCCATGTGCAGGTTTTTATGTGAACATAGTTTTCAGCTCCTGTAAGTGAATACAAAGAAGGAGCATAATTGCTGAATTGTATGATAAAACTAATCAGTTTTCTAAGAAACCACCAAACTGTTTTCCAAAATGGCTGTATTATTTTGCATTCCCTCCAGCAATGAATGCGAGCATTTGGTGTTTGCAAAGCAAAACAAAAATGATATTATCTATACACACCTATTAGATTGGCCAAAATCCAGGATAATGAGAAGATACTTTTTATTTTTTATTTTATTTTGTTATTTATTTATTTTTGAGTTGGAGTCTCACTGGGTTGCCCAGACTGGAGTGCAGTGGCCGCTCCCGGCCACCGCAGCCTCGACCTGCTGGGCTCCGGCGATCCTTCCGCCTCAGCCTTCCGAGTAGCCGGAATTACAGGCATAGGCTACCACGCCCGGCTGATTTTTTGATTTATTATAGAGATGAGGTCTCGCTGCCCAGGCGGGTCTCAAACCCGCGGGCTCAGGCAATCCACTCACCTCAGCCTCCCAAAGGCGCGGGATTACAGGCTGAGCCACCCAGCCCGGCTTATTTTTTATTTTTTTTAATCAGAGTCTCACTCTGCTGCCCAGACTGGAGTGCAGTGGTACACTCACCGCCACTGCAACCTTGATCCTTCCGCCTCAGTATTCCAAGTAGCTGGCACCACAGGCCCGCACCCATCATGCCCGGCTAATTTTTTGATTTATTGTAGAGACGAGGTCTTGCCATGTTGATCAGGCTGATCTTGAATCCCTGGGTTCAGGCAATCTTCTCACCTCAGCCTCCCAGTGCTGTGATTTCAGGCGTGACCCACCGCTCCTGGCAAGAAGGTAGTTTTCAAAGTATACAAAAATTAAGAGATTGGGATTGAATTATTTGTGGCTGTGATACAAAATATTTGCAGTTGCTGTTATTGGTACATTAACCTACGAATTAACCGTAGCCCAAGATGACCGTACAGAATTAAGTACAGGAAAAAAATTGAGGTACTTAGTTGAGATGAATAATCTCAGAAGAAGACGGTATTGGGGCCCCACCAATCTCATGAAATTATCTGTGACTCAGCTAACCAGATCCCCACGCTAAGTCCACGTTTAAAAAATAAATCTATTCGTGCCCACCCAGGGACGCCAAAAAAAAAAAAAAAAATCTAGCAGAAATATAAGTACTTGAAATGGGATTGGTTTTTCACTCAGGGTTAAAGTTTGACAAAACATTAGAACTGAAAAGTAATTGGGGGGTTTGCATTTGGTCACAAATGTGTGCTACTTGAAGAGCATGAGAAGAGGAAAGAATTTTTGTTTTTCTTTTATAAACTGGCTGTGATCAGGCTTCTTGAAGTAGAAACCTATTGGGGAGCTGTCCGGTAGGAAGGAAAAGAATGGGGAAATGGTGCTCTTGGGTCGGCTACATCCCAAGGAATTACATATGCAGAACAATAAAGTCCCTCAAGTGATTCCCTTTTCATTGTTGTTAAGAGGGCCCGGGGAGGGCCACCAGGGCCGCAACTTTGTGGCAGAAGCCTTTGATAGAATACCACTAACAACTAACGAGGCAATCGCTGCTTAGCTCGTCCTGAAGAGGGTCGAAATACTCTCAGATGCATGTGATAACGTCACCGGGAGCGACCGCGTGGGAGACCCGGGTGAACCCGCCCAGCTTCAGCCGCCGCGCGTGGGCAAGTCCCCTGGGCCCCCGGCGTGCTCCGAGTGGGCGGGGCCTCCTCTCCCCGGGCCGGGAGGCGGGGCCCGCAGCGGGGAGCGGGCTCCGCCCCGGGGGAGGGGCCGGCCGCGGCGCGTCGCTGCGCCGCACGTGTGCGAGCCCGGCCGCCGGCGAGTCCGCCCGAGCGCATCGGGCCAGCGGCGCGGATCGCTCTGCCTATGCTCGGCTCCCAGCGCTGCTGGCTCCTCCGAGTGGCCCTCCCGCTCGCCGCCGGCGCCTTCCTGCGTCCCGGGCCGAGCGCCGACCTCCTCGCCGCCCGGCCCGCGCCGCGCCCGCGCTCCCAGGCTCCGGGTAAGTGCGCGGCCTCCCCGCGGCCGCCTGGGCTCCGCGGCCAGCCTCGGCCCTGCCCGCCGCCCCGGCCCCAGGGCCCCGCCCCGAGAGGCAGTGTGAGCGGGGAGGGCGGCCCAGTGGCTGTCTGAGCCCGCGGCGCCTCCGTCACGGATCGCGCCCGCGGGTGCGCGGTTGCAGCTCGGCGGGTCCTGCGCTTCCGCGGTGCCGGCGCCGGCGCCGCTTCCAGCTCCCCTCTGCCCGGCCGGCCGTCCGGGGGGGCCCGGCCGCGCGCTCTCCCTCCAGCCCCCGCGATCCCCTTCTCACTCCTCTTTTCTTTGCCCCGGACGCTCCCTAAACTCTTCATCCCAGAAGAGAAAAGCGGCCTTTTCCCCGATCCCTTCGCAGCTCCCGACTTCGCCCGACCGGGATTCCCCGGGCCCGGCCCACGTGTTTTCGTCCTTGTGGTCCTGCATCGCCACGCGTTGTGAGCCTACTGTGTGCCGGGCAGGCACTGGGGACTGCTTGTTGTGTGTACATGTGCCAGAGTAAGAGCGAACAGGTTGGGCACTAGCGATGTTCTCCAGCCCTCGGCTCGGTGAATGCTTGATGAGTGGATGGCGGTGCTGCTTTGCAGCGGAGACCCAAAAGTCCTTAGCCCTGCACCGAGGACTTTGCAAGTACTCCATTGCCTGCCAAGTAGGGTTGGCAGTGGGTTTAGTTTTAACATATTTGATCTCTATCAAACCACTATTTTCGATTCCGAAAGTAAACGGTTACTAAGGGCTTCCCCCTCCCCCCAAGCCTCTAATCGTCTGTGAAATAGGTATTAGCTCATTGGACTGGGGATGCCTTGACTATCGAGGGATCTGTCACAAGTCAGACTGTACACCTCTATTGAAAGGGAGATGAGCCGGGCTTGGTGGCTCCGCCTGTAATCCCGCGCCTTTGGGAGGCTGAGGTGAGTGGATTGCCTGAGCCCGCGGGTTCGAGACCCGCCTGGGCAGCGAGACCTCATCTCTACAATAAATCAAAAAATCAGCCGAGCGTGGTAGCGCATGCCTGTAATTCCGGCTACTCGGAAGGCTGAGGTGGAAGGGTCGCCGGAACCCAGCAGGTTGAGGCTGCAGTGGCCGGGAGCGGCCACTGCACTCCATTCTGGGCGACAGAGTGAGACTCCAACTCAAAAAAAAAAAAAAAAAGAAAGGGAGATGGATAGGCTGTTATGTTCAGTCATTAGGAAGGTAGCCAGCATTCCGTATTTATCCATTGAGCAGCTCCTTTCAGACATATCTTTGGATAGAGGCTGGGGCATACAGCTATTGTATTAATGAAACAACCTTTGCCCCTAGGCAGGAGAAAAATAACAATGCAGCTGGTTTTATGGTTGACTAAGTTTGCTCCTGCCTCAGGTCCTTTATATGTGCTGTTCTGGCTGTCTGGAACTCTCCTCACACACCTTTTCATGTGAGATTCTCCCCTTGTGTTTGTTTAAAAGTCACCTCCTTAAAGAGATTTCATTATAGAGCACTCCTCCTACTCGCAGTCCCCTTCTTCTGCTTTATTTCTTCGTAGATTGCACGTTCTGAGATAATATTTGTTTTGTTCTCAGATATATCCTAAAATAGAAAGTAAGCTCCTTGAGGACAAGAAGTTTTCCCTTTCCCACAGTGCCTACAACAGTGCCAGACACATAGGATGGGCTCAGTAAATCTTTGTCAAATGAACAGCCCCCGTAGACTTAACGATTTTGCATATTGGAATGCACTGTGTGCTCTGTCCTAAAGAAAGCGCCATTGTTGTGAGAGCTAGAGAGATTACTGTCAGTTTGCTGGCGATGGAAGAAAGCTGTATTTAAAAAGTGAAAGTTTGGGATTGTTTGGAAGTATGATAGAATTAAGACTAATGGCTCTGTCAGATGTTTATTTTGGAGGAAGTAATAAGGGACTATTGTTAGTGTTGTATTAAAATTTTAGAAATGCTAAATGCTGTGAGTGTAGAGGATTTTAAAAGCTTAGTTGATGAATTTACTACTTTAATGAAAAGGTTTTTGGAATACTGTTACATTGCTGGGGCACTGTGGCTCACGCCTGTAATCCCAGCTCTTTGGGAGGCAGAGGCAAAATAATTGCTTGAACCCAGGGGTTGGAGACCAGCCTGGGCTACTTGGTGAGAACTTGTCTCTAAAATAAATAAATAAATAAGCAAGCAAGAAAGCAACCAAGCAAGCTGGGTGTGGTGGCCTGCACCTGTGGTTCTAGCTACTTGGAAGACTGGGGCAGAAGATGGAGGCTATGGTGACCATGAGCAGGCCACTGCACTCCAGCCTGGGTAACAGAGTGAGACTCCGACTCAAAAATAGATAACTAAATAAAATACTGTTAAATTGTAATATTTCTATTCTCATTTGGAGTGGAAACAAAAACTTTTAGCATCCCCCCCTAAGAAATGTGAAGGACTTTAAGTTCACGGGCTGTATCAGTGGAGTTCCTTTTCTTCCTGGTTGCAGAATCAGGCCTCTGGTCTGTAGAGATCTTACTTGACAGTTACGATACCATCATTGCTATTATGAATAATGTGTTTGTGCAGCATAGCATTTCTTTAAGAAAAACTTTAATACAACAAAAAAACCCATGAAGCTGCATTCTCCCTTTTCTTTTTTCAGTTGGAATCCACTCTGTTGCCCAGATTAGAGTGCAATGGTATACTCACGGCCACCCCAGCGTCAACCTGCTGGGCTCTGGCGATCCTTCTGCCTCAGCCTTCCAATTAGTTGGAACTTACAGGTGCATGTTACCACGTCCAGCTAATTTTTTACAATTTATTTTAGAGACAAGGTCTCACCATGTTGCCCAGACTGGTCTCGAACCCCTGGGCTCATTTTGCAGTCCTCTTGCCTGGGCCTCCCAAAGTGCTGGGATTACAGGCTTGAGCCACCGCGCCCCACATGCACTCTCCTTTTTAAGCCAGTCACTCTATATCTTCATTCATGGTGGAATGCTTGGATTTCCTTGGGGCAGTAAAACTGATTTCCTTGGGGCAGTAAAGGTTGTTTTATCTTTCTGATTGAATTTTCTTGGGTCTCTTCCATGTTCACAATATCACCTCTCTCTCCTCTTCTTGTCCCTCGATTTAACAATGATATTCCATGATAGTCTTCCCTTTCATGTGGTTCCTGCTTATGAAATTGACTCTGGTTTGAGTTCTACCTCTCCTAGTCAAGCAGTTTGAACAGCTATTCTGGTAAATATGCTCTCAGCTTCTAGGACTGCAGGACAGAACTTAGTAAAATATTCATTAAGTGATTGAATCTCACTGGCACTATATATATTTTAATAATTAGTATGTCTGTGATAGAGCTATTAAACAAATGGAACAGGTAATTTCATTTGACATACAAAAGTGAGTTAATGAGCTTGCCTTTGCAGCTAGATGTGTCAACAAAAAGAGATCAGACAAATGTCCACAAATATCAAGAAAAAGACTGGTGACCTAAAAGCCTGGTGTCAGCCTAAAATAATCAAAAGAATCAGAATCGCTGGGCTCGGTGGCTCAGCGGCTCAGCATGTAATCCCGCGCCTTTGGGAGGCTGAGGTGAGTGGATTGCCTGAGCCCGCGGCTTTGAGACCCGCCTGGGCAAGTTGGCAAGACCTCATCTCTACAATAAATCAAAAAATTAGCCAGGCGTGATAGTGCGCGCCTGTAGTTCCAGCTACTTGGAAGGCTGAGGCGGAAGGATCACCGGAGCCCAGTAGGTCGAGGCTGTGGTGGCTGGGAGCGGCCACTGCACTCCAGTCTGGGCGACAGAGTGAGACTCAAACTCAAAAAAAAAAAAAAATCAGAATCTGATTTAAAGCAAGTTTATGGACCAGTCGCGGTGGCTCAAGCCTGTAATCCCAGCACTTTGGAATGCTAAGGCGAGCAGATTGCCTGAGTCCAGGGGTTCAAGACCAGCCTGGGCAACTTGGGGAGACCTCATCTCTATAATAAATCAAAAAATTAGCTGGGTGTGGTAGTGCGCGCCTATAGTTGCAGCTACTTGGAAGGCTAAGGTGGAAGGATCACCTGAGCTCAGTGAGTCAAGTGTGTGGTGGTCATGAATGTGCCACTGCATTCCAGCCTGGACAAGTCTGAGAGTCTGACTCTAAAAATAATAAAAATTCAGCAAGTTTATTCAAGTGCAAAGTTTAAGGATGGCCCACCCAGAAACACCAACTCCAAAGGAATAGAGTCAGCATTCTAAAGTAGGGAACTTAAGGTTTCATTTATATAGGCAGAGACAGGTGTTTTTAGCAGAATTATAACATTTTTCTTACCTAGGTTGGTGCATAGTTACAGCAATTTGATTGGTTATAAGCAGTGTTTCTTATTGGGGAAGGGTATGTTTGGGAAAGTATAGTAGTCATTGGTTTTCTGTCATCTAGCCTAAGCAAAGCAGGACAACAAAAAGAAAGTTAATCTGTGGAAGGGATCATTAGTTAAGAATCTCAGGCTGTGCACAGTGGCTTATGCCTGTAATCCCAGCACTTAGGTAGGCTGAGGTGGAAGGATTGCTTGAGCCCAGGAGTTTGAGACCAGCCTGGGCAGCATAGTAAGACCTCATCTCTAGAAAAAATTAGCCAGGCATGGTGGTGTGTCCCTGTAGTCCCAGCTACGCGGAAGGCTAAGGCAAGAGGATTGATTGAACCCAGGAGTTTGAGGCTATAGTGAGCTGTGATCGTGCCACTGCACTCCAACCTGAGCCACAGAGTGAGACCTCGACTCAACAGTAAAAAAGAATCTCCAGTCATTCGTACAGAACAAGAAAAATAAGAAAGCAAAGTAATCTATATTCTGAGAAGCAGAAGTTATAACTAACTATATATGACTAGGATCACAGTCATATTTCTCTCAAGGCTTCTAGTGTTTTGGGGGTTCCAACAGCTTTTAAATTCTGTTTATTTTCACACTGCTTACTTGGTGTTGTTGGCAATGTTTTAGAGTCTCTTAAAATTAATTGATACTCCCGCGGGTTAGAGACCCACCTGGGCAGGCGAAACCTCATCTCTACAATAAAATCAAAACCTTAGCCGGGCGTGGTAGTGCGCGCCTGTAATTCCGGCTACTCAGAAGGCTAAGGTGGAAGGATCGCTGGAGCCCAGCAGGTCGAGGCTGCGGTGGCCGGGAGCGGCCACTGCACTCCAGTCTGGGCGACAGAGTGAGACTCCGGCTCAAAAAAAAAAAAAAAATTGATACTTGAAGAAGAAAATTAGCCCAGAAAACAGAAGGAGCATAGAAGCTTTTTTTTCCTCCAGATGCAGCAGTACAATTCTGTGTAAATCATTCATAAGAAATATTAGAACTAATATTATTATTATTATTATTAATATTAATAAGAGGAACTATTAGAGCTTTGACTAAGTCATCATATTTTACAGAAAAAGAAACTGAGGCTTGGAGAGGTTAAGTGACCCACTTAGTAAATGACAAACACAGTTCCAGCTCCGAGGTTGTTGAGTAGGAGGCCCAGTGTTTTCTCTGTGTAAGGGGGCCGTTTTGCTGGCCATAAAGTTCCTGAGCTGCATAAATGCTGTTATTGGCCATGCTCTCTTTCCCGCTTAGAGTTCTGGCTTCTGGAAAGAGATCAGGATCTCCTGGTAGATCCTGTGATTCTGGAGACCTTATAAGGTCACTGGTGAGCCATTTCAGGTTTTTGGTAAGGGTATGTGTGGCATAATGTGATGACTGCCTACGGGACGGCACTTGGATGTCTCCCAGGCACCTGCAGCATGACAAGACCATAGGTGGTCTTATCTTCTCCCACCACCTGCTCCTCTTTCTGAAGCCCCCATTTCAGGAAGAGCTCCACTGTCCTCTCAGGTTCCCAAGGTAGGAAACTCAGACATCCTGGAAGAGTCCCTTTTTCCTCCTGCATTTGTCACCCACTCCTGTCCCTTACCACCTCCTAAATGTTCCCTCTCCTCTGTCTCCCTTACTTCAGCCTTAGATCAGGTTGTAGTAATTTCTTGCCTAGGTTACAGTTGTACTCTTTTACTCTTTTGGTCTTCCCATCTAGCCCCAGTTTCTCTTCCAAAGGGTGCCTCATAATCTTTCTAACTCATGAGTCCAGTGGTAGTTTGGTTTTCATGAACGTAATTCCTTCCATGTAGCCTAGTATGGCTTCCACCACCTCCTCGGCTTTAGCTCCAGACTCTCCTTGTGTGTCTTGCCCTCCACAGTGAGGCAGTGAGCTCCTTGGGGTTCTTGCGGTGCTCCCTGCTTGCCCGTGCCTCTGCACATGCTGTACGCTCACCTCTACACACCTCCATCCCTTTCTGCAGGACCTTATGTTTCCTCAGCCCTCAAAACTTGGCCCAGGCGTTCTAGTCTGTTAAGTGTTGTGTACTGTGTGTACTCACAGACTCTGTGAGAGCCTTGGTCCTGTCTCCTTCTCCTGTTTGAGAGCACTATGAGGGCAGCTTTGTTGTTATAAAGTGAGGATGATCCGGGCTCGGTGGCTCAGCCTGTAATCCCGCGCCTTTGGGAGGCTGAGGTGAGTGGATTGCCTGAGCCCGCGGGTTCGAGACCCGCCTGGGCAGCGAGACCTCATCTCTACAATAAATCAAAAAATCAGCCAGGCGTGGTAGCACATGCCTGTAATTCCGGCTACTCGGAAGGCTGAGGCGGAAGGATCGCCAGAGCCCAGCAGGTCGAGGCTGCGGTGGCCGGGAGCAGCCACTGCACTCCATTCTGGGCGACAGAGTGAGACTCCAACTCAAAAAAAAAAGTGAGAATGAGGCTGGGTATGGTGGTCACGCCTGTAATCCCAGCACTTTGGGAGGCAGAGATGAGAGAATTGCCTGAGTCTAGGGGTTTGAGACCAGCCTGGGTGACTTGGTGAGACCTTGTCTCTACAATAAACCAAAAAAGTATCTGGTCATGGTGGTGCATGCCTATGGTTCCATCTTCTTGGAAGACTGAGGCGGAAGGATCACAGCAGGTCGAGGCTGTGGTGGCCTGTGAGGGTTCCACTGCTCTCCAGCCTGGGCAACAGAGAGACTCTGACTCAGAAAATGAAATGGAATGGCATGGCATGGGCATTCCATAAACCAGCATCCTTTTTAAACTACACCTGCTTGGGACAAATCTTATTTAGCTTTCTTATTTGAATTAGAGACACTTTTATATAACTTCAATTGTAGTCTACTTCTATTCCCGTTTCTTAGTTTCTTCCATTTCTCGGTATTTAATTGTTTGTCTTTCTTTCTTTTTTTTTGAGTTGGAGTCTCATTGTCGCCCAGGCTAGAGTGCAGTGGCACACTCCTGGCCACTGCAACCTCCACCTGCTGGGCTCAGGTGATCCTTTTACCTCAGCCTTCCAAGTAGCCAGAACTATAGGCATGCGCTACCACGCCCAGCTAATAATTGTCTTTCAAAAGAAATTGTTTTAACTGTTTTTTGGGGTATTTAAAATAATTTCTCTCCTATTTTCTGTAGCTGTCATGGGATTTTTTGTTTTTGTTTTTGTTTTGCAAAGTTTATTTTTAAATGAACAGCCGGCTCCAAGACAGCATTTCGTTCTGGCTATAGGTGGCATAAGACATTATGTCAGGTAATCCAGATATTTAAATAGGAATGAATCGAGGACTCCCATCACCTTGGGCACAAGGAACAGCTTCCTTTTTGCTAGATTTCTTAACTCCACCTGTGACCAGGCACCCCTTCCCTGTCACCGTAGTTCCTGGAGTTTCTTCTGCTCCTTTTTTTTTTTTTTTTTTAGTTGGATTTCTCACTCTGTCACCCAGGCTGGAGTGCAGTGGCACGCTCACAGCCACTGCAGCCTTGACTTGCTGGACTCAAGCGATCTTCCGCCTCAGCCTTCTGCTTCATCCTTCTAAGTAGCTGGAACTACAAGCGTGCGCACTACCCCACCTGGCTAATTTTTAAAAATTTATTGTAGAGACAAAGTCTCACCAAGTTGCCCAGGCTGGTCTTGAACCTCTGAACTCAGGCAATCCTCTTACCTTGGCATCCCAAAGTACTGGGATCATAGGCTTGAGCCACCTCACCTGGCCTTGCTATTTTTGTTTCAGCTTGAAAGCCTTATCTTGCTCATTCATCGCCTGGGCCTGCTTCTTGGGCTGTTAAGGGCTTTTTCTTGCCACCCGTGGGTCACATGAGCACACTCGGCCTGACCACAGCCCCACTAGCCCCACAGTCCTCACTGGCCTCACAGCCCCAGCACACTCATCCTCTCACCATGATTCTTTTTTGCTTTTTACATATACTTCTTTACTTTTCTTCTTGTTCTTGATTTTTGACAGAAGCAAGATCAAATGTGGATTCTTAAAAATTAGCTTATAAGCCGGACTCGGTGGCTCAGCCTGTAATCCCACGCCTTTGGGAGACTGAGGTGAGTGGATTGCCTGAGCCCACGGGTTCGAGACCCACCTGGGCAGCGAGACCTCATCTCTACAATAAATCAAAAAATCAGCCGGGCGTGGTAGCGCACACCTGTAATTCCGGCTACTTGGAAGGCTGAGGTGGAAGGATTGCCGGAGCCCAGCAGGTCGAGGCTGCGGTGGCCGGGAGCGGCCACTGCACTCCAGTCTGGGCGACAGAGTGAGACTCCAACTCAAAAAAAAATTAGCTTATAATTGTTATTATTTTGCTATAGATGCTTATATAGGTGAATTTCTTGTTAATCACACCTTGGACAACTAAAATATTCATTTTCTGCTCATTTACATTCTTTTTTTTTTTTTTGAGTTGTAGTCTCACTCTGTCCGCAGCCTTGACATGCTGGGCTCCGGCGATCCTTCCGCCTCAGCCTTCCAAGTAGCTGGAACTACAGGCACGCGCTACCACACCCGGCTAATTTTTTTGATTTATTGTGGAGATGAGGTCTCGCCTACCCAGGCGGGTCTCGAACCCGCAGGCTCAGGCAGTTCACTCACCTCAGCCTCCCAAAGGCGTGGGATTACAGGCTGAGCCACCAAGCCCGGCTCATTTACATTCTTTATAGATGTTTACTAAGTTCATTAGTATGTTAACTTTAACATCTTCTTTATAAGTAATATAGAAAAAAAACTTTCTCCTTATTTCACCAGTAACATCAAATTAGATAGGCACTAGGGGTCCTGGATACTTGTATTTATTTTGATGGCCATGTGTTTAGCCCTGTCTTGAACTGCTGGTTGCCGGGAAAGTAGGTATGGCCTCTTAGGCTTTTGCTCAGTACATTATGCCAGTTAAATGAAAATCTGCTTTGCTGTTTATTTCTGATTGTGGTAAAATACATATAACAATTTACCATCTTAACCTTTTTTTTTTTTTGAGTAGGAGTCCCACTCTGTCGCCCAGACTGGAGTGTAGTGGCCGCTCCCAGCCACCACAGCCTCGACCAGCTGTGCTCCGGCGATCCTTTCGCCTCAGCCTTCCAAGTAGCTGGAACTACAGGCGCGCGCTACCACTTCTGGCTAATTTTTTGATTTATTGTAGAGATGAGGTCTCGCCAACTTACCCAGGCGGGTCTCGAACCTGTGGGCTCAGGCAATCCACTCACCTCAGCCTCCCAAGGCGCAGGATTACAGGCTGAGCCACCGAGCCTGGCTTTTTTTTTTTTTTTTTTTTTTTTTTTTAATCAGAGTCTTATTCTGTCCTCCATGCTGGAGTGCATGTGGCACAATCACATTCACCTCAGCTTCGACCTCCTTGGCTCAGACAATCCTCGCACCTCAACCTTCTAAGTAGCAGGAACTACAGGTGTACACCACCATGCCTGGATAGTTTCTTTTTTTAATTGTAGAGACAACGTCTTGCCATGTTGCCCAGGCTGGCAAAACCTTGAAACCGTAGGCTCAGGCAATTCTCTCACCTCAGCCTTCCAATGTACTGGGAGTTCAGGCATGAGCTACCATACCCAGCAACCATTTTTAAGTGTACAGTTCAGTAGCATTAAGTACATCTACGTTGTTAAGCAGTCACCATCCAGGACTTTTCTCTTGCAAAGCTAAAAAACTCTGTACCCATTACATGACAACTCCTCATTCCCCTTGTTTTTTGTTAATGTGTTATGGTATGGGCGTGCTTACATGTCATTCAGTATTGTTATACAGTATTTTTTTTTTTTTTTGAGTTGGAGTCTGGGCGACTCCTGTCGCCCAGACTGGAGTGCAGTGGCCGCTCCCGGCCACCGCAGCCTCAACCTGCTGGGCTCCGGCGATCCTTCTGCCTCAGTCTTCCCAGTAGCCAGAACTACAGGCGCATGTTACCACGCCCGGCTGATTTTTTGATTTATTGTAGAGATGAGGTCTTGCCAAGTTGCCCAGGCGGGTCTTGAACCCACGGGCTCAGGCAATCCACTCACCTCAGTCTCCCAAAGGCATGGGATTACAGGCTGAACCACCGAGCCCGGCTGTTATACAGTATTTTATTTAGCCAGTTTTTCAGAAGGATAATACATGTGTAAAGTTCAAATGATACAACTGTGGTGTTGCATGAGAACAGCAAGTCTCCCTCTGCTGTCCCCAGGCACCCAGACCCTCTCCTAGAAGTAACCACCTCTCCCAGCTTCTAGTCAACCATTTCTACATATTGTTCTGTTTATGTACCCAGGTTTCATTTTTTTCAATTTTTTGCTAATGTAAAAGCACTGGAATGAGTATCCTTAGAGCTAAAACCTTAAGCACTTTTAAAATTATTTTCTTAAGTTAAAACTCCAGGCTGGACTCGGTGACTCAGCCTGTAATCTCAGCACTTTGGAAGGCCAAGGAGAGTGGATTGCCAGCCCGGGAACTTGAGACCAGCCCAGGCAACTTGGCGAGACCTCGTCTCTACAATAAATCAGAAATTAACTGATCATGATAGCGCACGCCTATAGTTCTGGCTACTTGGAAGGCTGAAGCGGAAGGATCACCAAAGCCCAGCAGGTCGACGCTGGGGTAGCCATGAGCATGTGTGCCACTGCACTCTAGCCTCGGTGATGGAATAAGACTCCAACTCAAAAAAAAAAAAAAAAAAAGCCGGGCTCAGCCTGTAATCCCGCGCCTTTGAGAGGCTGAGGTGAGTGGATTGCCTGAGCCCTCGGGTTCGAGACCCGCCTGGGCAGCGAGACCTCATCTCTACAATAAATCAAAGAATCAGCCGGGCGTGGTAACGTATGCCTGTAATTCCGGCTACTTGGAAGGCTGAGGCGGAAGGATCGCCGGAGCCCAGCAGGTCGAGGCTGCGGTGGCCGGGAGCGGCCACTGCACTCTAGTCTGGGCGACCGAGTGAGACTCCAACTCAAAAAAAAAAAAAAAAAAGCCAGGCTCGGTGGCTCAGCCTGTAATCCCGCGCCTTTGGGAGGCTGAGTGAGTGGATTGCCTGAGCCCGCAGGTTTGAGACCCGCCTGGGTCTCAAAGTGATGGGCTCAAGTGATGGGCAGCGAGACCTCATCTCTACAATAAATCAAAAAATCAGCCGGGTGTGGTAGCGCGTGCCTGTAATTCTGGCTACTCGGAAGGCTGAGGCGGAAGGATTGCTGGAGCCCAGCAGGCGAGGCTGCAGTGGCTGGGAGCGGCCACTGCACTCCAGTCTGGGCGACCGAGTGTGACTCCAACTCAAAAAAAAAAAAAAAAGATAAATCTCCAAAAGTAGTAATTCTGGGTCAAAGAGCATATATATTTTTTTAAGACTTTTGGCACACACTGTCAAATTTCATGCAGAAGTGTTGTACCAATTTTCTTTTTATTTTTAAGAGATGGGATCTCTATCACTGAAGCTGGAATGTAGTGGCACAATCATAGCTCACTGCATCCTTGAACTCCTGGGCTCAAGAGATCCTCCCACCTCAGCCTCCCAAGTAGCTCGGACGACAAGTATGTGCCACCATGCCTGGCTAATTTTAAAAGAAATTTTTGTAGAGACAGGGTTTTACTATGGTTTTACAAATCAAACTGGTCTTGAACTCCTGAGCTCAAGTGATCCTCCCACCTCAACCTCCCAAAATGCTAGGAATACAGTTGTGAGCCAATGTGTCCAAGCCTGTTGTACCACTTTTCAATCCAACTAAGAATATATGTCAACATCAGGAAGAATTATTTCAGTAAGTGATTTTTAAAACCTCTTAAAGTTAACTGTGGCTCTGTTGAAACCAGCTTCTTATCTGTGGCCATACCACCCTGAACACACCTGATCTCATCTGAAACTGACTTATTTATTTATTTATTTATGTATTTCTTTGTATTGAGTCTGAGTCTCACACTGTCACCCAAGCCAGAGTGCAGTGGCATACTCATGACCACCGCAGCCTCTACCTGCTGGGCTCAGGCAATCCTTCCACCTTAGTCTTCCAAGTAGTTGGAACTGCAGGCATGCACCACCACGCCCAGCTAATTTTTTTTATTTATTGTAGAGATGAGGTCTCGCCAAGGTACCCAGGCTGGTCTCGAACCCATGGGCTCAGGCAATACTCTCACCTTCTCCTCCCAAAATAGTGAGATTACAGGCATGAGCCACCACGCCTGGCCTTGAAACTGGCTTCTTTTTTTTTTTTTGAGTTGGAGTCTCGCCCTGTCGCCCAGACTGGAGTGCAGTGGCCGCTCCCAGCCACCGCAGCCTCCACCTGCTGGCTCCAGCGATCCTTCCGCCTCAGCCTTCCGAGTAGCTGTGCTAGCACGCCCGGCTGATTTTTTGATTTTATTGTAGAGATGAGGTCTCGCTGCCCAGGCGGGTCTCAAACCCGCGGGCTCAGGCAATCCACTCACCTCAGCCTCCCAAAGGCTCAGGATTACAGGCTGAGCCACCAAGCCCGGCTGAAACTAGCTTCTTAAAAGGTGATTGATACTTTCTACTCTTTCCTTCTTCCTATAGGTTCTCTTAAATGTTTTCTCGGAGCCTTAAAGATGGAGATGACAGAAATGACTGGCATGCCGCTGAAACGTGGGTCCCTTGCTGTCGAAGATAATGACAGTGGGGCCTCAGCTGAGAAGACAAAAAAACAGAAGGGTCTCAGAATGCAGTCTGAACAAAGGTCAGGATGGGCTAGAGAATGATTCTCCACCTAGCAGTGAAATCATGCCTGGGCCTCCCGATGCTGTCAGTACCGGGAAAAGTGAAAAGAATTCTGTTGCTCAGTTGGAAGAAGAGGAGGAAGAGGAGGAAGATGGCCTTTCAGAGGAGGGTGAAGAGGAGGAAGAAGCAGAGAGCTTTGCAGACATGATGAAGCACGGACTCACTGAACTTGATGTAGGCATCACCAAGTTTGTGAGTTCTCACCAAGGGTTCTCGGGAATCTTAAAAGAAAGGTATGTGTAGTTTGTGGATAAGTTGTTTTGATTGTATTAGTTTTTTGGGTTTCTATACCTAAGTGTTTACTGATAGTCAAAAAGGAATAAGATGAAGGAATGCTGCCTGTAAATGGTCTTGGATTCTATTTATTTTATTTTTTTTAGAGACAGAGTCTTGCTCTGTCACCCGGGCTAGAGTGCAGTGGCATGATCATAGCTCACTGCAGCCTTGGCATCCTGGGCTCAAGTGATCCTCTTGCCTTAGCTTCCTGAGTAGCTAGAACTACAGATGTGAGCTGTTGTGCCTGAATAGAATTTTAGTATTTTAAAATAAATAGAAATCATATTCTGATTTCAATGGTAGATTGTTCCCAGAATTGCTTGAGTAAATAAAAATAACTTCCGGATGGCACATATTGTTAATATATGAATGGGTGCTGTTCATTTGGTTAAAATAAATTTATTTAAATGGTTTCACATTTTCTCCTGAATTTGTTTTGTAAACTTCAATTCTTGTAACATATTTACTCTATGCTACAGGCACCATCTAGAGCTGCTGTGTCTAATATGGTAGCCACTAACTACATGTGGTAACTGAACACTTGAAAAGCAAGTTTGAAGTGAGATGTGCTATCGGTTAAGATAACATTGGATGTTGAAGATTTGCACCAAAATGTGCCACATCTACAGTAGAAAAAACCAGTCCTTGGAGCCAGGTGGATCTGGGTGTGAATCCAATTTAACTACTTTTTTCTTTTCTTTGCGTTGGAGTCTCACTCTGTCGCCCAGACTGGAGTGCAGAGGCCACTCCTGGCCACTGCAGCCTCGACCTGCTGGGCTCCAGCGATCCTTCCACCTCAGCCTTCCAAGTAGCCAGAATTACAGGCGCGCACTACCACACCCAGCTACTTTTTGATTTATTGTAGAGATGAGGTCTCGCCAAGTTACCCAGGCAGGTCTCGAACCCACAGGCTCAGGCAGTCCACTTACCTCAGCCTCCCAAAGCGCGGGATTACAGGCTGAGTCACCGAGCCTGGCTCAGTTTAACTACTTCTTAGTTATTGAGCTCCTCTTGAACCTCAGTACACTCATCCAAAAAAAGGGGTCATAATACCACATTGGGGTTGTTGACAGGATTTTAAAATAATGTGTGTAAATATTTAACATGAATATGAACTTCAGGGTAGTTCATGGTAGACATACTAGGTTCTGACTTAATTAACCATTTACTGTATTTTGTGATTCAATTTAGTATGGGCTGTCTGTATAATTACAGGGTAATGTCAAATGTCAATAAGGTTATTTATGCCTTTCTCTGGTAGAATATTCTGGAAGCTCAGAGGGTCTTTTCTTTTTTCTTTTTTTTTTTTTTGAGTAGAAGTCTCACTCTGTCGCCCAGGCTAGAGTGCAGTGAATTGCTCATGGCCACTGCAGCCTGCTGGGCTCAGGTGATCCTTCCACCTCAGCCTTCCAAGTAGCTGGAACAGACATGTGCCACCATGCCTGGCTAATTTTTTGATTTACTGTAGAGACGAGATCTTGCATGTTGCTCAGGCTGATCTCAAACTCCTGAGCTCAGATAATCCTCTTGCCTCTGCCTCCCTTTTTTTTTTTTTTTTTTGGTCTTTAATTTCTGATATAAATCCTGAGCCAAAGTGTGGCTCAACATTAATTCAGAAACCAGAAAAAGTAACTCCATGTGATTTACACTTTCCTTTTTTTTCACAGTAGTAAAACTTACTATTGATAAACTTTACCCTAAAATTAATAGGAAATAAGATGGTAGTTTTCTGAGATTTCGTGTTTTCTTTTCATCAGATACTCCGACTTTGTTGTTCATGAGATAGGAAAAGATGGACGGATCAGCCATTTGGACGACTTATCTGTTCCCGTGGATGAGGAGGTAGAAGTAGCTCTCTAGTAAAAGTCACCTTCTGTGTAAAAATAGCATGTCCTGGAGATCATAGAAATCTGGAGCTTTGATTACTTGGAATTCTGTGTATGGTTTACTGTGTGTTCTCATGGTTGTTTTAAAGGACCCTTCAGAAGATGTATTTACAGTGTTGACAGCTGAAGAAAAGCAGCAATTGGAAGAGCTCCAGCTTTTTAAAAATAAGGAAACGAGTGTTGCCATTGAGGTAAGTAGTGTATAAACATATTGAAAGGTTTTTAGGGTTGTGGTTTCTTCTTTCTGAGGGAATGTTATTTGTGTCTATTAAAAAAATTACAATGAGCTGGGCGCAATGGCTCATGCCTGTAATCCCAGCATGATTACTTTGGGAGGCTGAGGCAAGAGGATTACCTGAGCCCACGGGTTCAAGACCAGCCCAGACAACTTGGCAAGATCTTGTCTCTACAGTAAATTTTTTAAAAATTAGCTGGTTGTGGTGGCGTCCACTTCTGGTTCCAGTTACTTGAAAGGCTGAGGCAAAAGGATCGCCTGAGCCCAGCAGATTGAGGCTGTGGTAGCTGTGAACGTGCCACTGTACTACAGCCTGGGTGATAGAGTGAGACTCTGACTCAAAAAAAAAAAAAATTACAATGGAAACCAGGCACGGTGGCTCACCCATATAATCCCAGCACTTTAGGAGGCAGAGATGAGAGGACTACCTGAGCCCAGGAATTTAAGACCAGCCTGGTGCAACTTGGCAAGACCTTGTCTCTACAATAATTTGAAACATTAACTGGGCGTGCATCTGTAGTTCCAGCTACTTGGAAGGCTGAGGTAGAAGGATCATGTGAGCCCACCAGGTGGAGGATGTGGTAGCTGTGAGCCTGCCACCACACTCTAGCTTGAGGGACAGAGTGAGACTGACTCAAAAAAAGGAAAAAATTAAAACGATTGCTGGCTTGGTGGCTCAGCCTGTAATCCCGTGCCTTTGGGAGACTGCGGTGAGTGAATTGCCTGAGCCTGCGGGTTTGAGACCTGCCTGGGCAGCAAGATCTCATCTCTACAATAAATAAAAAAAAAATCAGCCAGGCGTGGTGGCGCATACCTGTAATTCTGGCTACTTGGAAGGCTGAGGCGAAAGGATTGCCGGAGCCCAGCAGGCCGAGGCTGCGGTGGCCGGGAGTGGCCACTGTACTCCGGTCTGGGCGACAGAGTGAGACTCCAATTCAAAAAATAAAATAAATTTTAAAAATAAGATAAAATAAAATAAAACGATTAACGAAGGAGTGGTCTTGCCCTGTTGGACCTAAAAGGGTTTGACCAGGGTTACATAGTCAGTATCCCAGATAAACTAGAGCCAAAAAAAGGTTATGTTTTTGTTTTAAAAAATTTTCAGCCAGGTATGGTGGTGCATGCATGTAGTCCTAGCTACTTGGGAGGCTGAGGTAGAAGGATCACTTGAGTTAAAAAATTCATGACTAGTGTGGGAAACATAGTGAGAACTCATCACTTAAAAAAAAATTTTTCAGCCGGACTCGGTGGCTCGGCCTGTAATCCCACGCTTTGGGAGGCTGAGGTGAGTGGATTGCCTGAGCCCGTGGGTTCAAGACCTGCCTGGGCAACTTGGCGAGACTTCATCTCTACAATAAATAAAAAAATTAGCCGAGCGTGGTTGCGCGCACCTGTGATTCCAGCGACTCGAAAGGCTGAGGTGAACAGATCACCGGAGCCCAGCAGGTCGAGGCTACAGTGGCTGGGAGCTGCCACTGCACTCCAGTCTGGGCTATAGAGGGAGACTCTAACTCAGAAAAAAAAAAATTTTCAGTGTACATAAATTAACAAAGAAATCTTCTGTTACAGAGTGACAGATATACAATGTCTACTGTAACGACTGCTGCTTGCAGCCTGATGGTCTGGTCTGTAACCCTGATCTGGTCTGGCTTCAGCAGCTTCTTGGACTGGAATGGGGAGGAATTGGGGAGGGAAATAAGGGAGCATTTCTTTGCTCATTCTGGGTCTGCTTTGTTATTAGAGAACAGGAGAGATCAGCTACTAAATAGAATAATAATTTCCAGTGTTAAGGCTTTTTGTTATGGAAATTGTATTCTTTTAAATTATTGCTATCCAGTAGAATTGTAACAGTGTGAGCCATATATTTAATTTATTTCTACTTTTTAAAATTATTATTATTATTATTATTAGCCAGGCTCGGTGGCTCAGCCTGTAATCCTAGCATTTTGGGAGGCCAAGGTGAGTGGATTGCCTGAGCCCGCAGTTTCGAGACCCGGCCAGGCACCTTGGCGAGACCTCATCTCTACAATAAATCAAAAAATTACCTGGGCGTGATAGTGCGCGCCTGTAGTTCCAGCTACTCAGAAGGTTGAGGCGGAAGGATTGCTGGAGCCCAGCAGGTCGAGGCTGCGATGGCCGGGAGCAGCCACTACACTCCAGTCTGGGCGATAGGGAGAGACTCCAACTCAAAAAATAAAAAATAAAAATAAATAAAATAATAATAATAATAATACATTTTTTTTTTTTTGAGTTGGAGTCTCACTCCGTCACCCAGACTGGAGTGCAATGGCATGCTCCCGGCCACCGCAGCCTCGAACTGCTGGGCTCCAGCAATCCTTCCGCCTCAGCCTTCCGAGTAGCTGCGACTATGGGTGCATGCCACCACACCAGCTAATTTTTTATTTATTATAGAGACGAGTTTTCACCAAGTTGCCTGGGCTGATCTTGAACCCCTGGGCTAAGGCAGTCCTCTCGTCTTGGCCTCCCCTAAGTGCTGGGGTACAGGCATGAGCCACTATGCCCCGTGCGCAAAGGTTTATCCCCTTAGTAGGTTTTAGCATTTTTATTTAATGGAATAAAATAAAATAGAAAGTATTGGTGCATTTCACATAGTAAGTATGAATATTGTTCCATGAAAATTTTTTTCAATTTTTAAAAAGCAGGCATATATGCACACATTTGTGGTTAATGAGTTAAGTAAGGTAACACTCAAAAACTGAAAAGACAAGATAAGTTTACATTTCCTTGTTTTGATTTTTCCTTATCATGAACTTGTGAGCTAGAACCTCATTATAAAATAATTTAGTATAAAATGGAATTCAACATGAGGTAGCTGTAGATTGGACTGCTAGAAGGGTTGAGTTTCTGAAAGCCTAAAAAGCTAGACTTGCCTGCATTTCCTTCTGTGTACTCTCGGGTGTCTGTCTAGCAGACACCTTCCTGGGTCAAACAGCCTTGATTCAAATCCAGCTCTACCACCCTCCAGTTGTCTAACCTTAGCCACGTTCCTCATCTCTCCATCGGCAGAATGCTGATAGGATAGGGAGACTGCAAGGGTGAAATGCAACAATAGACATGAAGTGCCTTGTGCAGTGCCTGGCTGATGGTTGTGCTCAGTCAGCTGGTTCCTAGGATTTGCAGGACTGGGAACCTCTAAAATATTTCCAAAACCCTGCCCAATTTCTTTTGTTATTTTACATAGTTAATAAGGTTTTTACTAATTCATTGTATGACTTCCCTTTTAAATGCTTGTTAAATTAGTGACATTGCTTTCTGTGTTTCAAATAGGTTATCGAGGACACCAAAGAGAAAAGAACTGTCATCCATCAAGCCATCAAATCTCTGTTCCCAGGATTAGAGACAAAAACAGAGGATAGAGAGGGGAAGAAGTTCATTGTGGCCTACCACGCAGCTGGAAAGAAGGCCTTGGCGAGTAAGTGTGTAACATGAGCGGCTTCCTCCTGTCAGGCCGCTGCGGAGGCAGGCCCCGCTCCTCGTTAGCTTTGTCTGTTCATGTACAAGGGCTACTTTGCTTGTTGTTCAGAGAAGGATATTGATCGTGTTACTCCTTCAGAGAGGGCGAATATTGTCATTTCAGTTGCCAGTGCAGTCCTGTAACCAGTCTGTCTGGCAGGAGGCATTAGGCCTTTTATGTAAGTAAAGATTTGCTGAAATTATAGTGGTGCCTAAGAGAGAGCCTTGGGAATTTGATATGTTTCCTGAAGAGCCATGGAAAATGGAAGGATTGTTGCTCATTCTATATTCTTGTTTTGCTTTTTTTTTTTGAGTTGGAGTCTTACTCTGTCGCCCAGACTGGAGTGCAGTGGCTGCTCCCGGCCACCGCAGCCTTGCCTGCTGGGCTCCGGCGATCCTTCCGCCTCAGCCTTCCAAGTAGCCGGAATTACAGGCATGCGCTACCACGCCCAGCTGATCTTTTTGATTTATTGTAGAGATGAGGTCTCACTGCCCAGGCAGGTCTCGAACCCGCGGGCTCAGGCAATCCACTCACCTCAGCCTCCCAAAGGTGCGAGATTACAGGCTGAGCCACCGAGCCCGGCTCCATTTTATATTCATGTTTGTTTGTTTGTTTTGATTTGGATTCTCACTCTGTCGCCCAGACTGGAGTGCAGTGGCCACTCCCGGCCACCGCAGCCTTGACTTGCTGGGCTCCGGCGATCCTTCCGCATCAGCCTTCAAAGTAGCCGGAATTACAGGCATGCGCTACCACGCCCGGCTGACTTTTTGATAGATGAGGTCTCACTGCCCAGGCGGGTCTCGAACCCGCGGGCTCAGGCAATCCACTCACTTCAGCCTCCTAAAGGCGTGGGATTACAGGCTGAGCCATCGTGCCTGACTTCATTCTATATTCTTAATGACGGAAAGAAAGCTTTTAGAGGGACCAAAAAATGCTTGTTACCCATCCAAGTGGCATATTTTCTGCAAGCTCTCTAAACTGAAAGAGCTTCTGCTTTCCAACTGTATCTTCTTCAGCCAAACCTAGAAAACATGGAAAACATAGAAAGATGCCCTTTTGTCCAAGCTCATCTTTCGTTGTGTAGCATTCATTAGAAATGGTATGTTGTCAGCAAATCACGTTAATATTTATGCTCTAATGTGTTTTCTACAGCTGTGAGCGCTTCTATTTCCAAATAGACTTTAAGAAAAATTGGGTAATTTTTTTTTATATTCAGCAGGTAAAATCTTGTTGAAAATTACAAGAGGCTAGATGCAGTGGCTCATACCTATAATCCAATCACTTTGCAAGGTCAAAGTGCTAGGACTGCTGGAACCCAGGAATTTGAGACTAGACTGGGCAACATAGTAAGACCTTGTCTCTACAAAAAAAATAAAAAGAAATAAAAAAATTAGCCAGGCCTGGTGGTGTGTGCCTGTAGTCCCAGCTGCACGGAAGGCTGAGGTGGAAGGATTCCCTAAGCCCAGAAAATAGAAGCTACTGTGAGCCATAATTATAGGCCACTGCCCTCCAGCGTGGGCAACAGAGTGAGACCCCAACGATAGATAGATAGATAGAGAGGGAGGGAGAGAGATTAATTTTTTTTTTAATTACCCAGGAAAAAGTTATTTCCTCACCTTCTTTCCCAACCAGTGATGGCCCATATTAATGAACAGTTATTTCTGGATATACTTGTAAAAGCAAAACTCCAAGACTGAATATTAGGGCTTTGTCAATATTCCCCTTGGTTTTTTTTTCTTTTTTTTTTGAGTCAGAGTCTCACTCTTTGTCGCCTAGGCTGGAGTGCAGTTGCACACTCATGGCCACTGCAACCTCAGCCTCCCATGCAGCTGGACTACAGGCACCACCATGCCCAGTGAATTTTTAATTTTTTTTTGTGGAGATGGGGTCTTGCTGTGTTTACCCAGGCTGGTCTTGAACTCCTGGATTCAAGCAAGCCTCCTACCTTGCTGTGTTACCCAGGCTGGTCTTGAACTCCTGGATTCAAGCAAGCCTCCTCCCTTTCTCCCTCCCAAAGTGCTCCCAAAGTGCTGGGATAATTGGCATGAGCCATAGTGCCCAGCCTACTATTATCTTTTTTTTTGAGTTGGAGTCTCTTGCTCTGTCACCCAGGCTTGAGTGCAGTGGCACACACGTGGCCACTGCAGCCTCGACCTGCTGGGCTCAGGCGATCCTTCCGTCTCAGCCTTCCAAGTATCTGGAACTACAGGCATGCACCACCACACCTGGCTGATTTTTTTAATTTATTGTAGAGGTGAGGTCTCCAACCCCTGGACTGAAGGCTGACGCTGGGAATGGTGGCTCACACCTATAATCGTCAAGGTTTGGGAGGTGGAAGCGAGAGGACTGCCTGAGCCCAGGGATTCAAGACCAGCCTGGGCAATTTGACAAGGCCTCATCTCTACAATAAACTGAAAAGATTAGCTGGGCATGGTAGTGCACGCCTGAGGTTCTAGCCACTTGTAAGGCTGAGGCAGAAGGATCACCTGAGCCCAGCAGGTCGAGGCTGTGGTGGCTGTGAGCATGCCACTGCACTCTAACCTGGGCAACAGAGAAGCCAACTCAAAACAAACAAACAAACAAAAAGAAGGCTGAGTCTCTCTGGTAATAAATAAATAAATAAAATTACACACACAAAAAAATTTTTTTTTTGAGTTGGAGTCTCACTGTCACCTCCACCACCCAAAGTGCTGGGATTACAGGCATGAGCTGTCATGCCCGGCCACCTTAATTGTTTATAGCCATGTTTATAGTGAAATCAGAGGGTGCTAGAAAAAAAGGAACAGAAGTAAAGTTTAACTATGCCTGAGAAAGTAATCTAGTCAAACCAGCAAGTCTGGATAACGACAAAGAAATGAGAAACCTCAGCTGTTTAGGAAAAGGTGGAGATTAGAGCTAGTTCTCAGTGGATACCAAAAAGAAAAGTGAGATGATGTGTTCTGGAACTGCTCAGAACATGGATTTTTAATCACTTTTCAGTCCACAAACTAATGGCGTGCTTACTATATGTTTAATCTCTGAGTCTCAGTATAAAATACCAACTTAGCAACTTTTTTTGAACACCTATTTGTTCAAATCTCCCAAAGATAGTATATAGCTAGCTAGTGACTATTCTAGATGTAGCAGAAATAAGATGAGTTACTGGGTACAGTGATACCTTGGGAAATTTTATCTTAATTCTGATTTTTTTTTTTTTTTGAGTGGGAGTCTCACTCTGTTGCCCAGGCTGGAGTGCAATGGCATGCCCACGGCCACCACAGTCTCCTTGAATTGCTGGGCTCAGGCAGTTCTTCCACCTCAGCCTTCCCAGTAGCTGGAACCACAGGTACACACCATCACACCTGGCTAATTTTTTTGATTTATTGTAGAGACAAGGTCTCACCTAGTTGCCCAGACTGGTCTCCAAACCCTGGACTCAGGCAGTCCTCTCATTTACATCTCCCAAGGTGCTGGGATTACAGGCGTGAGCCACCATGCCTGCTTAATTCTGATTTTTAAAAACATTTTTTTGCCGGGTTTGGTGGCTCGCCTGGTAATCCCAGCACTTTGGGAGGCCAAGGCAAGAGGATTGCCTGAACCCGTGGGTTCGAGACCCACCCGGGCAACTTGGCAAGACCTCATCTCTACAATAAATAAAAAACTAGCCAGGCGTGGTAACACGCGCCTGTAGTTCTGGCTACTTAGAAGGCTGAGGCGGAAGGATCGCCGGAGCCCAGCAGGTTGAGGCTGCGGTGGCTGGGAACGTGCCACTGCACTCCAGTCTGGGTGACAGAGTGAGACTCCAACTCAAAAAAAAAAATTTTTTTTAAGCCGGACATGGTGGCTCACGCCAATCATCCCAGCACTTTGGGAGGCTGAGGTGAGAGGATTGCCTGAGCCCACAGGTTCAAAACCAGCCTGGGCAACTTGGTGAAGACTTCATCTCTACAATAAATCAAAAAAATTAGCCAGACACAGTGGCACAGGCCTGTAGTTCCAGCTACTTGGAAGACTGAGGTGAAAGGATCACCTGAGCCCAGTAAGTAAAGGCTGCGGTGACCATCAGTATGCTACTGTACTCTAGCCTAGGTGACAGAGTGAGACTCCAACTCAAAAAAAAAAATGTGTATAATTTTATTTATTTATTTATTTTTATCAGAGAGACTCAGACTTCTTTTTGTTTGTTTGTTTGTTTGTTTGTTTTAAGTTGGCTTCTCTGTTGCCCAGGTTAGAGTGCAGTGGCATGCTCACTGCCACCACAGCCTCGACCTGCTGGGCTCAGGTGATCCTTCTGCCTCAGCCTTACAAGTGGCTAGAACCTCAGGCGTGCACTACCATGCCCAGCTAATCTTCAGTTTATTGTAGAGATGAGGCCTTGCCAAGTTGCCCAGGCTGGTCTTGAACCCCTGGGCTCAGGCAGTCCTCTTGCCTCTACCTCCCAAAGCATGACGATTATAGGTGTGAGCCACCATGCCCAGCCTCAGCCTTCATTTTAAAACAAAGGTGCATTTCTGCGTTTGGTCTTAATACTCTCAAGAAACCTAGTCCAGAGGGCTGCTAGGGAGATATTCCTTATAGAGAGGTACCCCACATTGGTCAGTAGCACCAGCCTCTGCCAAGACAGGAAAACGAGGCAAGGTCTTTTTCTGCTTGGTGTGGTCATGAGGAGGTAGACTGGAAAAGGCAGAAACTGGATTTTTTGGGCTAGGGGTGATTGTCATTACTAGGAGATGCTAGGTTTTGTGATGGGAGGGAGGGCCTTTGCAGGCCAAAGTGGCCATTACAGTGTTTCTTTCTTTTTTGTTTATTGTTTTTTTTTTTTTTTTTGAGTTGGAGTTTCACTCTGTCACCCAGACTGGAGCACAATGGCTGCTCCCGGCCACTGCAACCTTGACCTGCTGGGCTCCGGTGATCCTTCCGCCTCAGCCTTCCAAGTAGCTGGAATTACAGGCATGCGCTACCATGCCCGGCTGATTTTGATTTATTGTAGAGATGAGGTCTCGCTGCCCAGGCGGGTCTCGAACCCGCGGGCTCAGGCAATCCACTGATTTTTTTGATTTATTGTAGAGATGAGGTCTTGCTGCCCAGGCGGGTCTCGAACCCGCAGGCTCAGGCAATCCACTCACCTCAGCCTCCCAAAGGCACAGGTTTACAGGCTGAGTCACCGAGCCCGGCTTCCTTTCCTTTCTTTAAGGTGACTGGTGCGAGATCTCATGTTCAGTTTTTATCTATGTTCTCTTTGCTTATGCTCACCCACCTTTCATGATTTTCAATATAAAATTTCCTTTGGATTTTCAAAGTGAAATGCTGAGCTGTGTGATATGAACCACCCTTCCCCAGCTCCCTTTTGATGCTCTCAGTAAAATGTGAATTGCTCATTTTAAATAGAAGCATGAAGACAGGTCAGATTGGATCAACTCTTGCATTTAGAGCTGTATCTCTTGGGTTTGAAGTGTTGTGGCATTTATTAAAAAGTGAACTAAATCTGTGCCATAAGAGCTATTCCCTCTTACCTCATAGAAGATTGTTTCCTGGCCCAGAAAGCCTGCAGTCATCTGATACAGACTTGTCTCTCCTCCCATAACCTGAGTGGCCTGAAATAAGTGCCACAGGGAAAGGAGGGAGAGTTGGTATCATGATCCTGCAAGTAGAACCTGCTACCAATGACAGCTTGTCCTCCTGGGTCACCTTGCCTAGCATTCGAATAACGTATCTTTTAAAGTGCCATTGCAGGCCAGGTGCAGTGACTGGCGCCTGTAATCCCAGTATTTTAGGAGGCCAAGGTGAGAGAATTGCTTGAGCCCAGAAGTTCAAGACCAGCCTAGGCAACACAGCAAGACCTCATCTCTACAAAACAATCAAAAAGTTAGCCAGGCATGGTGGGATGGACATGCCTGTAGTCCCAGCCCCTCAGGAGGCTAAAGTAGAAGGATCACCTGAACCTAGGAAGTCAAGGCTGCAGTGAGCTGTGACTGTGCCACTGCCCTCCGGCCTGGGTGACAGAGTGAGACTCCAGCTCAAAAAAAAAATAAATAAATAAAAGGCATTGCAGAGCTTTGCAATTTATAATATTTTAAAGCTTTTTACTACCAAACCTTGATACAAGTTGTTACTGATAGGTTTTTCATTATCTAGCAGATTTGCAATATTCTTAACCTAAACTTCTGTCAAATAGTCTCACATCCTAAAACAGAGATGTGGTAGAGCCCAGGTCATGGCACCCAAACACCACAACTTACCAGCTGTTTAAACTTAGATATTATTTTGTGTGTTAAGACAGTTTGACAAGGCACATTGCTTTACTTACCAAAGAATAAATATGGTATGATTATAATCATTACAATATTACACAAACAGGTACACTAATTTATACTTTGAGATAGATAGTATACATTCCAAATGCCTCTAAGAACTTGTATATAAAGACTTATATTAAAAAAATTCTACACTGGGCGTGGTGGCTCATGTCTATAATCCCAGCACTTTGGGAGGCCGAGGTAAGAGGATTGCCTGAGCCCACGGGTTCAAGACCAGCCTGGGCAACTTGGCAAGACCTCATCTCTACAAAAAACCAAAAAATTAGCCTGGTGTGGTGCATACCTTTAGTTCTAGCTACTTGGAAGACTGAGGCAGAAGAATCACCTGAGCCTAGCAGGTTGAGGCTGCGGTGGCCATGAGGGTGCCACTACATTCCAGCCTGGGTGACAGAGCGAGAGACTCCAACTCAAAAAAAAATTCTGCTGTGTAAATGTATGGATTATCTATACTTTGTCAAGTGTGTGGTTCCCAGGATGGACTCCTATATCTAGGGACCCATAGCGTCTCCAGAGGAGGAGCCAGATAGGGACAAAGCAACTCTCTAGGAGAGAGTATTGTCATGGAATCCACAGGAATAGGGAATCCTAGTAATCAGAGTGGTCAGCAGTGGAGAACGCTTTAGACAGGCCCGGCAAGATACCTGAAATGTACCTGTCAATTTAGCGACATGGAAGTCACTGGTGTCTTTTTGCCAGAATAGTGTTTGTGGCATGATGAGGTTGTAGCCAGTTTACATAGTAGACTGAGATGGAAAGTAGTGTGTATAGACCGCTTTGCAATAAGCTGGAAAGGGAAGGAGAAGGCAAGGGAAATGTTTAAGGAGAGCATAGGCTTGCCTTTAAAAATGAAAGAGCCATGACGTATTTATATACTAAAGGGAAAGAGCCAAGAGAGGGAGGGTGAGAATTCTGGGAGGAGACTAGTAAAGGCAACGGATGGAGCAGGAGCTGAAAGGTTGGTGTGCAGGGGTACAGTGATGGGAATGACCTTGAATAAAAAGAAAGAGTGTTCTGCATGCTACCCCACTCTGTCATCTTTCTACAGACATTTTCCTTATTCATGGAGATCTCTGTGCTCAATGCATGAATATTCTGAACTTGATTTCCCTATATCTGGTTTCCATTTCTGCTAGACTGGGTCTGCCGTGTCAGACCCTCAGAAGGTGGAAGCAACTGTCTGTAAATAGGAAGAACCATATTACCCAGGCTGAGAATTCTTTGCATTTGCATTATAAATTGGAGTGCCTCAAAAATGTCTGCAAATTATTTTAAATTCACTTAAACTATAATGCTAAGTATATGCTGCTTAGCATTTTTAAGGATTGGAGTTTTATAAAGTCAAACAAATTGCCCAAGATAAATAGAGACATTGATTTTCTGTTATTCAAAATATTCCCCAAATGCATATTAATAAATGCATGCTTACCATCTTGTATATTGAATGCACTTAGAAAAAGAATATATACTTGTATCTGTTACCTGCAAAGGAGATGATGTATGCATGCTCATTGCTTGGGTTTGCTAAGTAGAGGACGCATGCTTGTGAGCCAAAACTCATACCTGGTTGTCATGGTTTCTCTTAAGGTAGAACAGCATTAACAGCATTTAGTTTTTTAGTCTTATGACTTCATTTACTTCTTGCCATTATACTTAATTATGAATGCACTGAAGAGGGAGTTAAGAAAAAACTGTAGCTGCACTTCATAAACTTTTATTATCAGTGTTTTAAAAAACTATTTATGTATGTTTTCAAGCATGCACACACATAGAGGAAGTGGTATATGGAATCCCTGTGTACCATAAACCATCTTCAAGATTATCAATAATCTGTAGTTTTTGTTTCATCTATCCCTCTCTTTTTTTGTTTTGGAGCATTTTAAAGTGCATCATTTCACTCATAAATACTTCAGTATCTATTTACCAGATATACACTAATACCCCATGCTATTATTACATCCAACAAAATCAACAATAATTTCTTAATATCTAATACCCACTGCATGCTAAGTTTTTCTGTCTCAGAAATGTCTCTTACATGCAGATGGCATTGCACTCATGGATACGTGTCTTAAATCATCCCTTAAATCTCTTTTCACCAAATGAAAGAACTTAGATAACTGTCTAAATCTTCATAATTCAATGCAGGAAACTCATAAAACACAGAAAAGCCAAAGCAAAGCAATAATTATAATTACTTGCAGTCTCACCATCAGAACGTAATCACAAACAACATATTGGCACATGTCCTCCTATATTTAAGAAAACCAATCTCTGACTGAGGAAGCATTTGGTCTCCAGTCTTAAACCTTTTGCTGCATTCCATGGGTACAGACAGTACAGCTTTGAGGAAGAACTGATATGCCCATCATGAAGGGGTTGGGACAGGGAGGCTGTACCTGTAGGTGAGTTTTCTGCTTGTTCACTTCTTGCCTCCACAACATTCCATTGTCAATGTCTAAATGGCTGTGAACCCACCACATAACTATCAGTGCTATAGAAGTTCTCGGTATAAACTTACCTTGCAATCATTTGCATGTTCACCTCAAAAGCACTTCGATATTATAAATTAAACATTCCTCTCTTGTGCTGTTTATGCTGTGCATTTGGACAGAGGTCAGAACTGCAGCAGGTAAGATTGTTTGGCATTTCCTGTAATAAAGTGAAATGCCAATGATTTTGTTGCAAGTGCTAAGTATAGACAACGTTGCTTAACTAACAGTGAGCTGGAAGGAAAACTGAAAATCATATTCCTACTCAACAATTTTCTGAAGAAATCTTGAGGAATTCACACCAAGAGCTAAAGAAACACTTGTAATGCTTTTCTGTCCAAGACTCACATATTTATCAAGAAGAAAAAGTGATTCACCAGGCATAAATGTGTGACCATTTTCTGAGATGGCTTATTGATTCTTTTGTTCTTTACTTTGTAACTTAAATCACTAACCTATCAAACAGTGCTTTTGCCTTGACAAAGCCAGGTAGGCATCCAGGTAACTTCAGTGCCAGGAATATCTTAAGCTTCTCATGAGTTCATAGGAAAGGATTATTTTAGGGACAGAGACAAAGGAACATTTCTAAGGATTGTATGAAATATTTTTTCATGGTTTTTCTTTTATGGTGTTACAGTAATCAAATGAACTATATGTGTTGTTCAAGTAATAACTGCAGCTTTGAGTCACACAAGACTCATGAATGTTATTGTCCAATGTCTGTACAGTGTAGCTTTGGCTTACATATTTTTCCCAAAGTATCAATTTTTCAAAACACTCTTTGTGCAGCTTCAACCTGCATCTTACATTGTTTTCCAAGGAGTTGAACAATTGAAGTAACACTGGCTCAGAAGTCAGCATTTAACCTGGCTTAATATTTAAAGCTTCCTTTTCCTCATGAGTGACAGTCAGGTCTTAAATCAGGTACTCTCTCTATCAGCTAGACAGTAGCTAAACTTTTATGAGAGAGTAGCCTTTGGAGAATGTTATCATGTCCCTGAAACAACTCCTCACCATAAGGCAGCCCACCTGCAATATGTGTAAATACCTGGTTATGGATTTAAGGCAAATCTTGTAGATTCCAACGTAATTGCTGTTTCCTTCTGAACTGCATGTGTTCTAGAGAGCTAGTCAGCCCACCTGCCAGACACATGCTGGTAAAGCAACACATAACATGACTGGGGAACACGGGTCTCCTCCATGTCTCTCCTGTGTGAGCATCACTGGTTAGTCTTAGTCATTTTACACACCCCTTGCATTTTCGCTTTTAATTTTAAATATGGGCAGATAATGTTAAGCCAGGCAGTTTAATACCTACAGTTCACAGACACAGCCATAAGCACTTAATATATATTTCTTAGCAGACTAGATCTGATTTCTCAAGGGTTCTATAGGGAAAAAAGAGCTCTGTAGGGTTTCATAAGAAAAAACTCAAATAACTTTTATTATGATATATATAACATTTACTCTTTTGTCTTTAAGATCCAAGAAAACATTCTTGGCCAAAATCTAGGGGAAGTTACTGCCACTTTGTACTATACAAGGAAAACAAAGACACCATGGATGCTATTAATGTACTCTCCAAATATTTAAGGTTAGTATCTTGTTCTTGTGCGCATACAAAATCAAAACAACAGGATGGTATTTGCCTCTTTCCATGTTCACAGATAGCAAACCTGCCTCCCAGTGATGTTTTTCTTAGGCAATGAAGAAATTAATTTTTTTGAACCTCCTTTGTGCATATTGCCAATAATTTAGGATAAAAATTCTGTAGGTAAATAGTTCACATACAGTTGAGAGTTACCAGTCCACACATCACATGGTTGGAAGTAAAAACTAACTTTCTCCTTTGAAAGCCTGCATTTTTTTTTTTTTTTTCAGTTGGAGTCTCACTGTTGCCCAGACTGGAGTGCAGTGGCTGCTCCCGGCCACTGCAGCCTTGACCTACTGGGGCTCCGGTGATCCTTCCGCCTCAGCCTTCCAAGTAGCTGGAACTACAGGCGCGCGCTACCATGCCCAGCTAATTTTTTGATTTATTGTAGAGATGAGGTCTCACCTGCCCAGGCGGGTCTCGAACCCGTGGGCTCAGGCAATCCACTCACCTCAGCCTCCCAAAGGCACGGGATTACAAGCTGAGCCACCGAGCCCGGCTGAAAGCCTACATTTTGACATGGTTGCAGGGACTGGCTTTCTTAGACTAGGAGCTCTTCCTGGAGACTGTCAAAATGGAAAACCAGAGGCCGGTCATATTTTCTCACAGGAATTCAAATATAGCAGAGACTAGATCTCGGAGGGTGGGCAAGATGCCGAAACTTTTTTAAAAAATGGAAATGGCTGCAGGCATCACAGCAAATTTGTATGCTGTGGAAACTTGCTTTCTAATATATATTTAACTCCGTTTAAATATGATAACACAGTATATTGGTTTGCTAGGACTGCTATAACAAAATACCACGGACCAGTGTCTTAAACAGTAGAAATTAACTTTTGTACATTTCTAGAGGCTAGAGGTCTCAAGATCAAAGTGTTGGCAGGTTTGGTTTTTTTTCAGTCCTTTCTCCTTGGCTTGGGATGGCCACCTTCTCACCGTGTCCTCACATGGCCCTGTCTTTGTGTGTGTACACCCCTGGTGTCTCTGTGTCCAGATTTCCTCTTCTGAGGACACTAGTCAGACTGGCTTAGGGCCCACCCTAAATGGCCTCATTTTAACTTACTCACCTTTTTAAAGACCCTAACTTCAAATACAGTCACATTTTGAGGTACTGGAGGTCAGAGCTTCAACATAGGAATTTTGGAGACACAGTTCAGCCCATAACACACAGTATCCAATAGGTAACAGTTTATTTTGCTGTATTTATGAGCTCCCTGGGAGAGTCTGTGGTCTCCTGTCTGTACCTGAGGCAGGGAGAACAGACTATTCCTGGTAAGGGAATAGACAACCTGAGAAGGGAGTTCCTCTGAAATCTGTAATTGAAGATTGATCAGGGTTCAAGAAATCCTTCCTGGTTTTCTCCTTTTCATAAAGAGCAGTTTTTAACTGCTTAATTAACTAATTTACTTATATCAAAAATGACTCAGATTCAATATGAATTTTCTTTTTTTTTTTGAGTCAGAGTCTCACTCTGTCACCCAGGCCGTAGTGCAGTGGCACGTTCACGGCCATCATAGTCTTGACCTGCTGGGCTCAGGCAATCCTTCCAAGTAGCTGGAATTATAGGCACACACCACCACACCCGGCTATTTTTTGTATTTAGTGTAGAGACAAGGTCTTGCCAAACTGCCCAGGCTGGTTTTGAACCCCTGGGCTCAGGCAGTCCTCTCACCTCAGCCTCCCAAATTGCTGAAATTTCAGGTGTGAGCTACCATGCCTGGCAATTGAAGATAAATTTTTTAAGTGGCACATTATATCTCTAGAATGCATTTTTCTTCACTTTGACTGCTGTATATAATCTAATGAATTACAGGTGATCAATAGGAGATGCCTTATTTCCTTTGCTATTAGCTAGCCAAGTCTATGAACATTAACTATATGCTAATAGCCACAAATGTTGTAGGTCAAGCACTGCTAAGAAGGGAATTGTTTGACCATGATTTACTTACTTTTTTTTCCAAAGAGACAAGATCTCGCTATGTTGCCCAGGCTGGTCTTGTCCTGGGCTCAGGCAATCCTCCCATCTCAGCCTGCTGAAGCTGGGGCTATAGGCACATGCCACCATACCTGGCTATCATTTGCTTTTTCTGGCTTGCATAGTAAATTATGTTTACATAAAATTTAACTTCTTTCTTACTGTGTTATGATTTTAAGCATATTTCTTTTGAAACTTAAATTATAAAAAATAAGATTTTCTTATGGTATGTGACTTCAGGAGATTTTGTTTCTGTCTTACCAGAGTCAAGCCAAATATATTTTCCTACATGGGAACCAAAGATAAAAGGGCCATAACAGTTCAAGAGATTGCCGTTCTCAAGTAAGTATAGAGTACATCGTCAGATTTGTGCTGTAAAAATTCTAGCACTGCTTTTCAGAATTCTCAAGTTTACTTTGTGGGGTTTATTTCTCCCATCTGTAGATGGTGCCTCTGCTTGTTTATAAATTACTTTTTGTTTTGATTTTTTCTTCTTGCTTTTCTGTATTTCCCAATGTTTTAATACCAAACATGTATTTGTGTAGTTCTTAAAGGATTTTGTGATAAAGCCAAGAGAATAAGTGCTTCTTTGTATCTTTTGTTCATTCATTGTTAAATGTAAGTATGATACTAAAATTTAATTACAAAATAGTGAATAAGCTCTTTTGTTACACAGCAGACATCTACAGATAAAAAAAGATGATCTCTGCTTTTGAAGCAATTATAATTCAGTGAAGCAGACATAAGTAAATCAGAACCTCTCCTGCAGTGACATAAATGCTGAAAAAGAGGTATATTTTGGATGTCAGGGTAGGCCTGTCAGCAAGCATGGAACTTGATGTGGAGGGCAGGCAGGGAGAGCTTTCACAGAACATGAGTGCTGGAGTTTTGATTTGCATCAGGGCTTCTCAACCTCTGCACTGCTGACTTTTGGAACTAGAAAAGTCTTTGTTGTGGGGATTCTCCTGTGTATTGTAGGATTTGTGTGTGTGTGTGTGTGTGTGTGTGTGTGTGTGTGTGTGTGTGTGTGTGTGTGTTTGAGTTGTGGTCTCTCTCTGTTGCCCAGGCTGGAGTCCTGTGGCACAATCATAGCTGATCCTCCTGCCTCAGCCTCCTGAATAGCTAGGACTACAGGTATGCACCACCACACGAGCTGATTTTTTTTTTTTTTTTTTTTTTTTTTTTTTTTGAGTTGGAGTCTCACTCGGTCGCCCAGACTGGAGTGCAGTGGCCGCTTCCGGCCACCACAACCTTGACCTGCTGGGCTCCGGCAATCCTCCCACCTCAGCCTTCCAAATAGCTGGAACTACAGGCGCACACTACCACGCCCGGCTAATTTTTTTTTTTAATTTATAAAGGAAGAGGTTTATTCTGGCTTACGATTCTGCATAGTGCCCACATCTCTTGGGCTTCTGGTGAGGTCTCAGGAAGCTTACAACCATGGCAGAAGGCAGAGAGTGTGCAGGCATGTCACATGGTAAGAGCGGAAGCAAGAGTGGAGGAGGTGGTGGTTGGCTCTTTTAAGCAGTCAGTTCTTGTGTGAACTAATAGGGTGAGAATGGCACAAAGCCATTTATTCATGAAGAATCTGCTCCCATGACCCAGTCACCTCCCCACCTCCATCACTGGGGTCACATTTCAACAAGAGATTTGGAAGAGACAATAACCCAAACTATACCATTCCACCCCTTGCCTCCTAAATGTTATGCTCGTCTCACATTTGTATAAATTTTTGTATGAATACATACTTTTCTTTCTTTTTTTAGTTTTATTTTTTAATTTTTTAATTTTATTTTTATTTTTGAGTTGGAGTCTCACTCTGTCACCCAGACTGGAGTGCAGTGGCCGCTCCCAGCCACCACAGTCTCGTCCTGCTGGACTCCGGCGATCCTTCCGCCTCAGCCTTCCAAGTAGCTGGAACTACAGGCGCGCACTACCACACCCGGCTAATTTTTGATTTATTGTAGAGATGAGGTTTCGCCAAGTTGCCCGGGCGGGTCTCGAACCCGCGGGCTCATGCAATCCACTCACCTCAGCCTCCCAAAGTGTAGGATTATACAGGCTGAGCCACCGAGGCTGGCTAACCTTTCCATTTCAAAGGGATAGATTAGTCAAATGAAAGGGGAAACAGGCCCAGTGCAAGTCCAGAACCCAGCAGGGCAGACATTAAGTATTAAAGCTACAAAATTATCTTTGATCTTTGTCTCTTATCCTGGGCCCACTGGTATGAGGGGTGGGCTCCCAAGGCCTGGAGCAGCCTCCTTTCCCTAGATTTTCTGGGCATAGCCCATGTGGCTGCTCTCATGGACTAGAGTTGAATGCCTGCGACTTTTCCAGGCTAAGGATGCACACTACTGGCTTGGGATCTGGAGGGTGGCAGCCCCGTTACCATAGCTTCACTAGGCAATGCCCCATTGCGGACTTTGTGTAGGGAACTCCAACCCTCATTTCCCCTCCTCTCAGCACTTCTCTAGTAGAGGCTCTGCTGGGGCTCTGCCCCGTGGCAGGCTTCTGCCAGAGTTCTTAAGCTTTTTTATACATCCTCTGAAACCAGGTGGAAACTGCCACGCCTCCTTCACTCTTGCTTTCGCTCCCCTACAAGCTGATTTTTCTATTTTCTGTAGAGACGAGGTCTCACTATATTGTCCAGACTGGTCTCAAACTCCTGGACACAAGCGATTCTCCCACCTCAGCCTCCCAAGGTGTTGGGATTACAGGCATGAGCCACCATGCCCGGCCCATTGTAGGATATTCAGCAGCATCCCCTAATCTCTGCCCACTGTATGTCAGTGTCTGCCCTGCCCCCCTTGCTCAGTCGCTATAACAGAAAAATGTCTCCAGCAATTGTCAGATATCCCCTGAAGGACAGAATTGCCCCTAGTTGGAATCGCTGGTCTAAATTCTAGAAGAATGAGTAGGAATTTCCTGGGGCTGAAGGAGATTTAAGATTGTTCCAAATCAGGAAAACAGCTTAAGAAAAGACATTGGAAAGCATATTTGGTACCTGGAACAGGCTTTAGGATTTTGGGAGCATATCAAGAAATAAGGTTTTAGGGGTGAAGCGAGATGTTGATCCTGAAGGACCCTTAGGGTCATGTTGAAGATCTTTGACTTGGCCTTAATCTAAACAGGGAAATTGTGTATAAAGGCTGGATTAAGGAAGTAGGTGGAGCAAGATAGAGGAAATTGGACACCAGGGCTAATACTGTATTCTGGGGAGGGAGAACAGGAATCTGAACCCAACCCAGGTAAAAGGAAAAGAATTAATTTAATAACTGTGGAGTATCAGAGAAATATAATTTCATCTTAGTGCAGCCCCAAAGGTAGGAGTGCTCAGAGGGATAAATAAGATAGGAGCAGGAGGAAACTTTTGGGGGTGACACATTCATCATCTTGAATATGGTAATGGTTTCATGGGTTTGTGCACATGTCAAAACCTGCACATTATAAATATATGCAGTTTGTTGTATGTCAGTTACACTGCAATTAAAAATAGTCCAGTGTCTCCACTTAAAATATATTTATTTGTAGCTCCCTTATCTTTTTTTTTTTTTTTTTTTTGAGTTGGAATCTCACTCTGTCACCCAGGCTGGAGTGCAGTGGCCGCTCCTGGCCACCGCAGCCTCGACCTGCTGGGCTCCAGCAGTCCTTCCACCTCTGACTTCTAAGTAGCTGGAACTATAGGTATGCCCCACCATGCCCGGCTAATTTTTTGATTTATTGTAGAGATGAGGACTTGCTAAGTTGCCCAGGTGGGTCTCGAACCCGTGGGCTCAGGCAATCCACTCACCCCAGCCTCCCAAGGCGCAGGATTACAGGCTGAGCCACCAAGCCCAGCTTGTTTCCTATTTCTTGGTGTTATAAGCAAGTCCATAACAGACATATTTGTAGCCAACTCCTGGCACACATCTGTGATAACTTCCATAAGGTAAACTTAGCAGTGAGACTGCTGACTTAAAGGAAATATAAAATTCTGACAGTTTTTGTCTTTTTTTCTATCGTGCTGGTCGGAACACAGAGAAGTTCTCCTTTTTTTTTTTGAGTTGGAGTCTCACTCCGTCACCCAGACTGGAGTGCAGCAGCCACTCCCGGCCACCGCAGCCTCGACCTGCTGGGCTCTGGCGATCCTTCCACCTTAGCCTTCCAAGTTGCTGGAACTTCAGGCGCGCGCTGCCACACCCAGCTACTTTTTTGATTCATTGTAGAGATGAGGTCTCGCCAAGTTGCCCAGGCAGGTCACGAACCCACGGGCTTAGGCAATCCACTCACCTCAGCCTCCCAAGGCATGGGATTACAGGCTGAGCCACTGAGCCAGGTTTACTACCTTTATTCTAGTTCCCCAGATCCCTCCCCACACTGTGTTATGATGAGGGGGAGTATTTACTGATTGGCGGGTTAAAAAAATAGCATCTCATTATTTTATTTAACATTTTATGATGTGAAGTCTTTGTATTTCAAGACTGAGGATATTTCTTTCTCTTCATCAGCCAGCAAGTATCGTAATTGATCAGGACACTGCTCTGTCTTCAAACTCTTGCTGCCTGTATTTTCTTCCTGTTGACCTTAGTAAGGAACCATTTAGACAGTAAACGTTGGCCCTTTGAGAACAAAGTGCTTATCTCAAGGATGCAGGCTACACCCTTCGTTTGCTTAAAGCATACATGAGGCCAGGCAGATTGGCCTTTCCCGTGAGAACTGGTGAACGGGAGCAACACACTCCACCACGCAAAGATTTGAATGATTTTCGGATTGACCAGTCCAGGGAATAAGCAGCACTTCTTTTCAGCTTCGTGTAACTCTTAACACTAGTACATTTTGACAGGATCTCAGGCAGGAACATTCTCTCATTCAGAAGGCTTTGTTTCTTTTCCTGCCTGTTCCTTCCAGGCTCCTTTCTGAGCTTGGGCCAGTATTTCCCTGGCTTTGTTAATAAAGATTTTCTGTGCAACATGCTGCTTAGGTTGGCTCTTAAAACTGAGGTTTTCATACTCTCAAGTTATTCATGGAATTTGCTCTGAATTTTCAACCAAAGAGCTTGATGTAGGACTATCACAATTAAAACTGTGAACAGGCCAGGTGCGGTGGCTCACACCTGTAATCCCAGCACCTTAGGAGGTGGAGGTGAAAGAATTGCCTGAGCCCAAGGGTTGAGGACCAGCCTGGACAACTTGGTGAGACCTTGTCTCTACAATAAAGCAAGAAATTAGCTAGGTGTGGTGGCACACGCCTGTGATTCTAGTTACTTGGAAGGCTGAGGCAAAAGGATTGCCTGAACCCAGCTGATTGAGGCTGTGGTAACCACGAGCATGCCACTGCACTTCAGCCTGAGCAACAGAGTGAGACTCCTACTCAAAAAAAAAAAAAAACTGAACAGTGTCACAGCGACATTGTCATCTTCATTCCGTCAGACAGTACCCACACCAACAGGAACTGAGTATAGTTCTTGCCTTTTGCTGTGCCAATGGGTTCAAAAATAGATATCTCTTGTATATTCAAGAATAATATTCAGTCACAGAAAGGAATGGAGTACTGACACAGGCTACAGCCGGGATAAATCTTTAAAACATTGCACTAAGAAGTCAGACACAAGTCGGGCCCGGTGGCTCAGCCTATAATCCTGCGCCTTGGGAGGCTGAGGTTAATGGATTTCCTGAGCCCGCGGGTTCGAGACCCGCCTGGGCATCTTGGCGAGACCTCTTCTCTACCATAAATAAAAAATTAGCCAAGTGTGGTAGCGCACGCCTATAGTTCCAGCTACTTGGAAGACTGAGGCAGAAGGATTGCCAGAGCCCAGCAGGTCGAGGCTGCAGTGGCCGGGAGCGGCCACTGCACTCCATTCTGGGTGACGGAGTGAGACTCCAGCTCAAAAAAAAAAAAAGTCAGACATGAAGAGCTACATATTGTTTATATAGAATATCCCAAATAGGGAAACTAGAGAGAGAAGAGAGATTAATAGTTGCCAGGGGCTGAGGAAGAAGAGAATGTGAGTGAGTGCCGAATAGGTGTGGGGTTTCTTTTTTGTTGGAAATTAGGTAGTGGTAAAAGTTTTGCAACATGATGAATAAACTAAAAATCACTGAAGTGTACACTTTGTAACAGTTAAAATGATGAATTTTATGTTATAATTTTTTTCTAAAGAAATGTTTATTTAAAGCTTACATTGAGAAAATGAGTAGCTTTAACACAGAGCAAGATAGCTTCAGGAACATAAAAAGCTGGTTTTCAATGTAATGTCTGAAAGTGTTCTAATTACTACACCTCCTCTGACTTGAAGGGAGATAGTCAACATTATATTTTCAGCAGAACAGGTGCCTGGATGCTTCTAGCCCCCAAAATTCACTGTATTAATTCAGACTAAATATTTATCTTACAAATAATTCAACGTGCCCTAGCACATGGGTCATAAAATCTTCAAACATCTAGCAAGCACTACTTGTCATAAGTACATTATGCAAAGGATTAAGTTCAACAACTGCTCTGTAGTATGTGCTTCAATGTAAGGCATTTGTCGTAATGGTCATAGAGTAAGACAAGAGTCCTACAGATGTCATCAACAGAGCAGTAATTGGGCTATCTAGTTAAACTTCTTGAAGCAAAATGGCCCCTGTGTTATGTTGTTGTATTATATCACTCAACTATGAGTTTTGTTTTGTTTCTAGTAAACAGAATATATACTATAATGTAAGCATTTTAACAAAAACAAAAATGGGCCATTTCAAGAATGTAATAAATGGGAGTGATGAACTGTGCCAAAATATTTGACAGTTAAGGAGAGACTGAATTGTTTCTCAAATAATCTATAGTTAAAGCACCCTGTTTTTCTAGTGTAGTCAGAACACTTGGTTCACAATCCTGCATACTTTCAGGACATGCACAGTGGTTCAAGCCTGTAATCCCAGCACTTTGAGAGGCCGAGGTAAGAGGATTGCCTGAGACCAGGGGTTTGAGACCAGCCTGGGCAACTTGGCAAGACCTTCTCTCTACAAGAAATCAAAAAATTAGCCAGGTGTGGTGGTATGAGCCTGTAGTTCCAGCTACTTGGAAGGCTGAGGTAGAAGGATCAGTTGAGCCCAGCAGGTCAAGGCTGCGGTAGCCGTGAACATGCCACTGCCTTCCAGCCTGGGCAACAGAGTGAAACTCCAACTCAAAAAACAAAAAGAAAGAAAGAAAACAGTCCTGCATACTTTCAAAGACATGAAATGTGGCCAATATATTTAAGCTTATTATACTTTATTTAAGCATATTTATTTATTTATTTTTGTGAGTCAGGGTCTCGCTCTCTTGCCCAAGCTGGAGTGCAGTGGCATGGATCAGAGCCTATTGCAGCCTTGACTTCCTGGGCTCAGGCAGTCTTTCTGCCCCAGCCTCCTGAGTAGCTGGTACTACAGGGCAAGTGTCACCACACCCGGCTAACTTTTTTTTTTTTTTGAGTTGGAGTCTCACTCTGTCACCCAGTCTAGAGTGCAGTGACATACTCACAGCTACCACAGTCTCTACCTGTTGGGCTCAGGTGATCCTTCTGCCTCAGCCTTCAAAGTAGCTGGAACTACAGGCTTGCACCACCACACCCAGCTATTTTTTTTTTAAATTTATTGTAGAGATGAGGTCTCGCCAAGTTTCCCAGGTTGGTCTCCAACCCCTGGACTCAGGCAATCCTCTTGCCTTTACATCCCAAAGTGCTAGAATTACAGGTGTGAGCCATATGCCCGGCTAAATTATTTTTTTTTTGTAGAGGTAGGATCTCACTGGGCTGTGCAGGCTGGTGTCAAAGCCTGTCCTTTAGCAGTCCTCCCACCTTGGCCTCCCAAAGTGCTGGGATTACAGGCATAAGTGACAGCACCTGGCCTAGGAAAAAAAGTATTTTAAACATACCACATGTAGCCAGGCTCGGTGGCTCAGCCTGTAATCCCGCGCCTTTGGGAGGCTGAGGTGAGTGGATTGCCTGAGCCCGCGGGTTCGAGACCTGCCTAGGCAACTTGGCGAGACCTCATCTCTACAATAAATCAAAAATTAGCCAGGCGTGGTAGCGCGCGCCTGTAGTTCCGGCTACTTGGAAAGCTGAGACGGAAGGATCGCTGGAGCCCAGCAGGTCGAGGCTGCGGTGGCCGGGAGTGACCATTGCACTCCAGTCTGGGCGACAGAGTGAGACTCCAACTCAAAAAAAAAACCAAAAAAACATACCACATGCTATACTAGTCAAGCAATTAAAGGAAAGTGTGCCCTAGAAACTGTCTTATCAGCAGCCCGAAGTGTTTAAAAAACAGAAGCATATAAAACTTGCATAAACGATATCTTTCTAGCTTCAAACTTCTGTATTAAAAGGTATTTTTAAATTTTGGGTCCCAGAAATACTGTGCAAAACCAGATATCAAAAAAAAAATTGATGCCATGACATACATTATATTTATTTTTATCTCAATATTTTAAAAATAACAGAACTATCAAGAACTTTCATGCCACTATCAGGGAGCAGTCTCCAGAATCCCTTCTCTAGGAGGGCCAGCATGCTCACTTGATTCCTTCTGCTCCTGACTCCGAAGTTCTCTGTCAGGTTCTAAAGCAGCAGTTACAGAACAAAGAGGAACTATTTACTGTTCCTTACTCTGCCAGTGCTGATCTTCTGCTTCTGGATTCCTTGGGTTGGACTTCCTGAGTTAATTCATGCCTTGGGCTCTCCCGTTGTCCTCATAGATCTGGAGTCAGGGTTAGGGTTAGGGTTAGGGTTAGGGTTAGGGTTGGGGATGACACCTGCTTTACCCCTGTTTGAAGTTGTCCTGGATTGTGTTCGGCCCTGGAGTTGGACAGAGGATGGAGGGAAATGGAGGATACGCTTTCACCATTTCCCAACTTCCCTGGCTAACTTTCTACATTTTATGTTAATTAATGGGACAATGACAACGAAATTGATTGGGCTGCTTCTACACATATTGAACCAGGAAACAGATAAGCTGATTTTTTTTTTTTTTGAGTTGGAGTCTCACTCTGTAGCCAAGACTGGAGTGCAGTGGCCACTCCTGGCCACTGCAGCCTCGACCTGCCGGGCTCCGGCGATCCTTCCACCTCAGCCTTCCAAGTAGCTGGAACTACAGGCGTGCACTACCACTCCCGGCTAATTTTTTGATTTATTGTAGAGATGAGGTCTCACCAAGTTGTCCAGGTGGGTCTCAAACCCGCAGGCTCAGGCAATCCACTCACCTCTGCCTCCCAAAGCACTGGGATTACTGACTGAGCCACTGAGCCCGGCCCAGATAGCATCAAGAAATCACTTGTCTTCATTAAATCTGGGGAATTTTTTTCCTTTTTGTTTTCTGAGTTGGAGTCTCACTTTGTCGCCCAGGCTGCAGTGTAGTGGCACAATCACAGCCACCACACCCTCAACCTGCTGGGCTTAGGCAATCCTTCCACGTAGCTGGAACCACAGGCGCATGCCACCACGCCCAGCTAACTTTTTCATTTCTTATAGAGACGATGTCTCGCCAAGTTGCCCAGGCTGGTCTCGAACCCCTGGACTCAGGCAATCCTCTTGCCTCTGCCTCCCAAGTGCTGGGATTACAGGCGTGAGCCACTGTGCCCGACTGGGAATTTTTTATCAAAGAAAGAATTCCATGAGATCAGATGGCAAACTGATATTATAATGGTGAGGTGGCTCATACCTGTAATCCCACTGCTTTGGGAGGCAGAAGTGGGAGGATTTCTTGGAGCCAGAAGTTAGTCTTTACCAAACCAAAAATTTTTTTTAAAAGACAAAAACACAAAAGTTAATTTTATACTATTTAACTCAATAACATATTTGTAACTAGGAAATAGGATAAAATTTTCCCATCTTTTTTTTTCATGTAGTGTTGGGACTTTAGAGGCAGAACTCAGCCTTTCGTACAAGCCCAGTGCCCAAGATCCATAGCCAGACCCTCCGAGTCCTATATTCCCAGGCAAGGCTGGAACTTGGCTCCTAGTAGCAGGAGTGAGCTCAAAGACCACCACTGCACTGTACACAGTGGCTCACACCTATAATACCAGCACTTTGGGAGACCAAGGCAGGAGGTTTGCTTGAACCTAGGAGTTCAAGACCAGACTGGCAGCATAGCGAGACATCGTCTCTACAAAAAACCAAAAAAATTAGCCAGGTGTGGTGGCACACCTAGAGGCCCAGTTACTTGTAAGGCTGAGATGAAAAGATCGTTTGAGCCCAGTTGTTGGAGGCTGCAATGAGCCGTGATCATGCTACTGCACTCTAGGGCGGGCAACAGAGTGAAACCTCGACTCAAAAAAAAAAAACCAACCCTGGAAACTATCGACAGTCTAGAGGAGTAGGAGTGAAGTATACTCTTCAACAAAGTGAAGCATACACCCTAGTAGTTCTGTGTAGATGTTTTTTCAAAGGAATCTGAATTTAGGAAAAATTAAAACCACTTTTTATGTACAATGATGTACTATGTGGCATTATTTCTATTGCAGAAAATTGGAAACAAGCCAAATGACCCAAATCTAAGAATCTTCAATAAAGTGAATGGTCACATAAGTAAATTTCATTTGATAAATTATTCTCCATATTTGATTATTTCTAAATAGGAAAAAAATCTTTACTAAGGTAGAGATAGATTGTCTTCATGTAACAAAATATGTAAATCTCATTAGAACCAAGAACAAGTTCAAGATGACCATACTGTTACCACTGTTATTTATCGTTGTTTGGACATACTGGCAAATACAAGCAAAATTTAAAAGGACAAGCTATAAAAATTAGAAGGGAAGCAGCCAAGTTGCAGATTTCGTCAATAATATGATTGTTTCTACTCAAGGAATTTATTGAAAGTTAGGCTGAGTGTGGGGGCTCAAGCCTGTAATCCCAGCACTTTGGGAGGTTGAGACGAGAGGATTGCCTGAGCTCAGGAGTTCGAGACCAGCCTGAACAACTTGGCAAGACCTCCTCTCTACAATAAATCAAAACGTTAGCCAGACGTGGTTGCACTCCCCTGTAGTTCCAGCCATTTGGAAGGCTGAGGCAGAAGGATCACCTGAGTCCAATAGGTCAAGGCTGCACTGGCTGTGAGTGTGCCACTGCACCACAACCTAGGCTGTGTAGTGAGACTCCAACTCAAAAGAAAAAGAAAGTTAGATAAGAAAATATATGAGTCAATATACAAACAATAGACAATTAGAAATTACAACGAAAAAAAAGACAGCAGAAAACAAAAACGTTTAAGATGTCTACAAAAGATTTTTGAAATGTTGAGAAATATAAAAGACTTGAATGATGTAGTTTGTTCCTGGATGCATAAAAATATATACTTTCTTGCCGGGCTCGGTGGCTCACCCTGTGATCCCACGCCTTTGGGAGGCTGAGGTGAGTGGATTGCCTGAGCCCGCGGGTTCGACATCTGCCTGGGCGGGTGAGACCTCATCTCTACAATAAAATAAAAAAATTAGCTGGATGTGGTAGCGCGCACCTGTAATTCTGGCTACTCGGAAGGCTGAGGCGGAAGGTTTGCCAGAGCCCAGCAGGTCGAGGCTGCAGTGGCCGGGAGCGGCCACTGCACCCCAGTCTGGGTGACAGAGTGAGACTCCAACTCAAAAAAAAAAAAAAAAAAAAAAAAATATATATATATATATATACTTTCTTACTGAGCAAATGTATAAACTGATACTAATGAAAATGTGTGTGTGTGTGTGTGTTTTAATGAATCAAGCTGATCATAAAGTTAGTATGGAAGATTTAAGATATAAAACAAGCCATAAAAATTCCAAAGAAAATGGCAGTGCTGGCCTATAATCCCAGCACTTTGGGAGGCAGAGGCGAGGGGATTACCTGAGCCCAGGAGTTTGAAATCAGCCTGGGCAACTTGACAAGATCTCATCTCTACAATAAATCCAAAATTAGCCAGGCATGATGACGTGTACCTGTAGTCCCAGCTACTTGGAAGTCTGAGGCAGAAGGATCGCCTGAACCCAGCAGGTTGAGGCTGTGGTAGCCTTGAGCATACCACTGCTCCAGCCTGGATGACAGTGAGACTCCAACTCAGGAGAAAAAAATCTGAAAAAATGGCTAATGAGAGATTAGCCCCAGTAGATATTAAAGTGTATTATAGAAGTATTACTCTTAAAGCAATTTGATATTGGCACATAACTAGGTAATCACAGACCCTGATACATTCAAGGATTTAGTATGTATTTAAATTAGTATTTAAAATTAATGGGGGGACCTGGCTTGGTGGTTCAGCCTGTAATCCCAGCACTTTGGGAGGCTGAGGTGAGTGGATTGCCTGAGGTGAGTGGATTGCCTGAGGTGAGTGGATTGCCGGGTTCGAGACTCATCCGGGCAACTTAGCAATGTCTTGTCTCTACAATAAATCAAAAATTAGCTAGGCTTGGTAGCACACGCCTGTCGTTCCAGCTACTTGGAAGGCTGAGGCGAAAGGATTGCCAGAGCCCAGCAGAGTCGTGGCTGTGGTGGCCAGGAGCGTGCCACTGCACTCCAATCTCGGCAACAGAGTGAGACTCCAACAACAACAACAATAAAATAATAATAATAATAAAATTAATGGAGAAAAAATTGGTTGATTCAAAAAATGTTGAGATAGCTGAATAGCCATCTGAAAAAAGATAAGGTTGGCTCCCTGCTTCATTTCCCTTTGCTAAATAAATTCCAATTGGATTAAAAATGTAAAATAAAAAATGCAGCTGTAAAAGTACTATACTTAAACTTGAGATTTAAAAAGAAAATCTAGCCGGGCTCAGTGGCTCAGCCTGTAATCCCGTGCTTTGGGAGGCTGAGGTGAGTGGATTGCCTGAGCCCGTGGGTTCGAAACCCGCCTGGGCAACTTGATGAGACCTCATCTCTACAATAAATCAAAAAATCAGCCAGGCATGGTAGCGCATACCTATAATTCTGGCTACTGGGAAGGCTGAGGCGGAAAGATCGCCGGAGCCCAGCAGGTCAAGGTTGCAGTGACCGGGAGCGGCCACTGCACTCCAGTCTAGGCAACAGAGTGAGACAAAAGAAAATCTGACTGGAGACAGCCTTAAGTCATACTTAAAAGTATGACTTACATCCCAGAGCTTTTTTTTTTAATGAATTTAACTAAAATTTCTCTGTGTAGTCATTATTTACAAAAGAGTGCCTGCAATTATAGAAAACTTGTTTTCGATCAGTACAGTAATATTTGATCCAGTCAGCAGTCATTCTTGATTGGGAGATCAAAGCAGGAAGATCACTTGAGGCCAGGAGTTCAAGACAAGCCTGGGCAATTTAAAACATTAATTATTTTATATGTATATATATATATATATATATATACACACATATATATAATATATATGTATATATATATTATACATATATACATAAAATAAAGTAAATTTGTAAAATGAGAGATAGTATTTGCAAATGTGTGGTACAGGATAGGTATCCTTAATGTATAAAAACAGAAAAATTATAATAATCTAGTAGAACAGTTGGCAACAGGATCAACAAGCAGTTCATAGTCAACATACAAAATGTTTATCCTTACTCAAAAGAAGATGCATGCAAATAAACACCAGGATAAAATCTTTTAACTCACCAGACTGGGAAAACTCAAAAGGGTTTGTTCTACGCTGTGGCTTTGAGGAGATAGACACAGGGATGAGGCATATTAAGGATGTGAACATAAATTGATAGAACCTCTCTGGAGGGTGATAGAGGTTAAAATTTTAAATCCACCCCTTCTAGGGATTTATCCCAAGCATGCATCTGTATGGGTGTACAAATTAATATGTGTAAAGAAAGTGGCTGTAGAATTGTTTGTAATAAGATCAGTAGCAATTTACAGCCTATTAAATGGGGCTGGTCAGATAAAGGATGGCAAATGTGCAGTGCTGCAGCCATACCATGCAACTGCAGACGATGAGACTGCTTCAGAAATAGCATGTGTGCATAAAACTTAACACCTCCTCAAAAAACATTTCAAAAAGCGAGGAGTCGTAAGTTTATATGTACTGAAAGTGTTTCTGGAAGAACATACAAGAAACTAACATTGGCTGCCAGTGAGAAGCAACCATGGGATAGAGAATAAAGTTTTTTTCGGTACTCTATTTTTCTACATTTATTACCATTGAAGAAGGCAAGGAATTTTGTTTGTTTGTTTGTTTGTTTGTCTTGAGTCCGAAGTCTCACTCCGTTGCCCAGGCTGGAGTGCAGTAGCATGCTCACAGTCACCCCAGCATCAACCTGCTGGACTCCGCGATCCTTTTGCCTCAGCCTTCCAAGTAGCCGGAACTGCAGGCACACACTACCACATCGACCTAATTTTTTGATTTATTGTATAGATGAGGTCCTGCCAAGTTGCCCGGGCTGTTCTCAAACCCTTGGGCTCAGGCACTTCTCTCACCTTAGCCTCCCACAGTGCTGGGATTATGGACTTGAGCCACCACGCCGGGCGGCAAGAAAGTTTTTACAAAGATGTTCTAGCACAGGAAGTATATGTTACATTAAATGATAGCAGCAGGGTAGGAGTTTAGCTATATATATCTTTAACGTGTTTTTTAAAAAAGAATGAGAAGAAATACAAAGTTAGATGTTAACAGAATTTAGTTCAGGGGATGAAACTGAATTTCCTTTCCTTTTCCCTCTACTTTTCTGTAATGAGTTTACAATATTTTTCTGATAGACAAAAATAATGACTAATCCTTTTTTTTTTTTTTGAGTTGGAGTCTCACTCCATTGTCCAGGCTGGAGTGTAGTGGCACGCTCCCGGCCACTGCAGCCTCGACCTGCTGGGCTCCGGCGATCCTTCTACCTCAGCCTTCCAAGTAGCCAGAACTATAGGCACACGCTACCACACCTGGCTAATTTTTGATTTTTGTAGAGACAAGGTCTTGCGAAGTTGACCGGGTGGGTCTCGAACCCACAGACTCATTTAATCCACTCGCCTCAGCCTCCCAAAGTGCTGGGATTACAGGCTGAGACACTGAGCCTGGCTGACTAACCCTTTTAAAAACGCTTGATAGTATTCTTTATAGTTAATGGGATTGTTCTCTGTCCTCTTTCTCCTCTCTTCCCCCCCCTCCCAAAAGTAGAAAATTCCACAAATAGTTGTTCTAGTATTCATCAGGATATAAATAACAGCAGGCTTTACATACAAAAATTACAGCCACAGTTACATCATTCCAGTCGGGTGCATGTACCACTGTGCTGAAGGAACTTCCAGTGAAAAAAGAAAGATGTGTCCACCCCACCTGCCCGGTGTCTTTTCTTTCCCAGTAGGCACAGCTGTTGTGTAGTCTTGTTTTCTGTAGTGAGGTATCCTAGATTATTCCAGTTAGACCGTATCTCATGATGCTGTTTCTACTCCAATTTTTTTTTAAGAATCACTGCACAAAGGCTTGCCCACCTGAATAAGTGCTTGATGAACTTTAAGCTTGGTAATTTCAGCTATCAGAAAAACCCTCTGAAATTGGGAGAGCTTCAAGGAAACCACTTCACTGTTGTTCTCAGGTAAAGACCTGCAGATAGGAATGCAGACCAGAGAAGGTCTGACTGGGGTACCTTGGGTGTGCCTGCAACATCGGTAATGAGGTAAGCTTGTACTAACAGTAGCAGGAGTGGCAGCGAGGGAAGATGGTGTGGGGCTGGTAGGGCTGGGAGAGCAGACACTTCTGTAGGATTTGTGCTGACACCCTCACTCTCCAAGCTCTAGCACAACCTTTGGAAAGACCCATCTCCTTCAAATGCTGTGTGAAAAAACAGAGAGCCTATGGTTCCACTTACATCAGGTACCTAGACTAGACAAATGCATAGATGCAGAAAGTGGAATAGAGGGTACTGGAGATGGGGTGGTTGGGAGTCACTGTTTAATGGGTGCGGAGTTTCTTGGAAAGGTGAAGTGTGGGAAACAGGCTGTGGTGAAGGTTGGGTAACGCGAATGTATTTCATGCCACTTAGATATATATACTTTCAAATGACTAAAATGGCAAATGTGATGCTGTATATGTTTTACCACAATTTAGAAAAGCCCTCAAGAGGTAGAGAGAAAGCTGCAGGGCACAAGGGAGAGGCACTTAAAAGCCAAGCCATGTCATTTATGGTAAGCTTCCCTGAAGATATTTGACTGTACTTTTTTTTTTCTTGACAATTTGTGCCCTTGTAGAAATATAACAGGAACTGATGACCAAGTACAACAAGCTATGAATTCTCTCAAGGAGATTGGATTTATTAACTACTATGGAATGCAAAGATTTGGAACCACAGCTGTCCCTACATACCAAGTTGGAAGGTTGGTATTGACTATCTTATCTTTATCTAAAAGACTGTTCTCATTAGAAACAAGCAGGGTCTTTTGTTGGTGGTGATTTTAATAATTTCTAGCTTCCCTCAAGTTTGGGGCACTTTGTCTCGTAATTCTAAGATAATGCATACACAAGGTAAAAAGAGTTCAAAAGTATATGACCTGAAAAGTAAGTTTTTCTCCCACCCTTAATAGCCCACTCAGGAGTTCTATTTTTATTTATTTATGTAATTAGAGTCTAAGTCTCACTTTGTCACCCAGGCTGGAGTACAGTGGCACGCTCATGGCTACTACAGCCTCATCCTGCAGGGCTCAGGTGATCCTTCCATCTTAGCCTTCCAAGTATTTGGACCTACAGGCGTGTGCCACTATTCCCTGCTAATTTTTTTATTTATTGTAGAGATAAGGTCTCACCAAGTTACCCAGGCTGGTCTCCCCTGGGCCCAGGCAATCCTCCCTTCTCTGCCTTCAAAAGTGCTGGGAATACAGGTGTGAGCCACCTCACTGGGCCTATTTTTATTTTTTAACCAGTAAATCTTGGTTCAGTAAGTGACCTAACGGTAATCAGTCAGGTAACTCAGACCCAGAGTAGCCAGGCAGAAATGATATGTTTCATGATCTGTTAACATGCTTATTAAACGATCTGCCGGTCCCCCACACTTTTTTTTTTGAGTTGGAGTCTCTGTTGCCCAGGCTGGAGTGCAGTTGCATGCTGCTCACGGCCACCGCAGCCTTGAAATGCTGGGCTCAGGTAATCCTTCTGCCTCAGCCTTCCAAGTAGCTGGAATTACAGACATGCACCACCATGCCTGACTAATTTTTTTATTTATTGTAGAGATGAGGTCTCACCAGTTTGCCCAGGCTGGTCTCGAACCCAGGCTCAGGCAGTCCTTTCACCTCGGCCTCCCTAAGTACTGAGGTTTTAGGAGTCAGCCACCATGCCTGGCCCCCTCCTATTCACACTTTAAAGAGAGTAGTAGAGGATATAATTAGCAGACTGAAATTTGAGAACTCTGATTCACTTGTAGATAGTAAGAAGGTAACAGAGTGAGACCCTGTCTTAAAAATAAATAAATAAGCCGAGCTCGGTGGCTCAGCCTGTAATCCCGCGCCTTTGGGAGGCTGAGGTGAGTGGATTGCCTGAGCCCGTGGGTTCGAGACCCGCCTGGGCAGCGAGACCTCATCTCTACAATAAATCAAAAAAATCAGCCGGGCGTGGTAGCACATGCCTGTAATTCCGGTTACTTGGAAGGCTGAGGCGGAAGGATCGCCAGAGCCCAGCAGGTCAAGGCTGCGGTTGCCAGGAGCGGCCACTGCACTCCATTCTGGGCGACAGAGTGAGACTCCAACTCAAAATAAATAAATAAGTAAATAAATAAATAAAATAAAGCAAGCTTAATTAAAAAAAGAAAGAGCCGGGGTCGGTGGCTTAGCCTGTAATCCCACGCTTTGGGAGGCTGGGGTGAGTGGATTGCGTGAGCCTGCAAGTTCGAGACCCGCCTGGGCAACTTGGCGAGACCTCATCTCTACAATAAATCCAAAAATTAGCCGGGCATGGTAGCGCGCACCTGTAGTTCCAGCTACTTGGAAGGCTGAGGCGGAAGGATCGCCGGAGCCCAGCAGGTCGAGGCTGCGGTGGCCAGGAGCGGCCACTGCACTCCAGTCTGGGTGATAGAGTGAGGCTCCAACTCAAAAAATAAAATAAAAATAAAAAAAGAAAGAAAAGTATGTGTTCATCCAAAAATTTATACAAATGTTCGTGGCAGCCAAAAAAATGGAAACAACACAAATGATCATCTACTGATGAATGTGTGAATAAAATATAAGCCAGGCTTGGTGACTCACACCTGTAATACCAGCACTTTGAGAGGTTGGGATTGGAGGATCGGTTGAGTAAGCTTGGGCAGGAATCTCAACAATAAATACTTGGGTTCATAAACCTACCTATAGAATCCTACTGCCCAGCAGAGACTGTGTTACATAAAGTTATTCATATGGTTCCTGCATAATCAATGTTTGTACACCTAACCCTGAATTGTACCCCACATCTTTAAAAAATAGAAATAAAAAGCTATTCATGTGAGAGAATTATGGAAGTTACAAGTTGGAAGTAATCTGAGAGTTCATGTTCTTCCTGTATTTTTTTGTATGTGAGGGGAGGGGTTATTTATCTATTTTGAGTTAGTCTCACTCTGTTGCCCAGGCTGGAATGCAGTGGCACAGTCAGGGTTCACTGCAACCTCAACTTCCTAGGCTCCAGGTGATCCTTCCACCTCAGCCTCTCGGGTAGCTAGACTACAAGTGTAAGCCATCACATCTGGCTCATTTTTTAATTTTTTTGTGGAGACGACAAAATTTATTGTAGAGATGAGGTCTTGCCAAAGTGTGCAGGTTGGCCTTGAACCCTGGGCTCATGCAGTCTTCTTGCCTCTGCCTCTCAAAGTGCTGGAATTATAGATATGAGCCACCACACCTGGGCTTTCTGTGTTTTAAATCCTTCATTTTAGCAAAGATGGAACTTGGGCTTAGAGAAGGCCATCTGAACTCACTAGTTGGTCAGCTGTAGTCCCCAGGAATAGTTTTCTCAACTTCCAGTCCATTGTTTTAGCAACTAACTACATGAAATTTCATTTGTTCGTTTGCTTTTAAAAGCACAAAATGATGAATCATCAGCCTCTTTGAGGTGGTGTTGAGGAGGTTAAAAGCTCAGGTGAGGTCAGACTTGAATTCTGAGCTGCAGATTATTCATCTGTAAGATGGAGATAATAAAAACCAACCTCACAGGGTGGAAAAAATGAAATGAGATGTTTATGCAGCCCCTATTTCTTTTTTTTTGTTATTCAGTTGGGGTCTCACTCTGTCTCCCAGACTGGAGTGCAGTGGCTGCTCCCGGCCACCGCAGCCTCGACCTGCTGGGCCCCAGCGATCCTTCCGCCTCAGCCTTCCAGGTAGCTGGAACTACCCGGGCTGGTCTCGCACCTGTGGGCTCAGGCAATCCACTCACCTCGGCCTCCCAAAGCGCTAGGGTTACACGCTGAGCCACTGAGCCCGGCCATGCAGAACCTATTTCTATGCCTAGAACATAGTAAGTGCTCAATAGATAGGAAGTAATATTTAAAATTAAATTTTAAGCCAGGCTCGGTGGCTCAGCCTGTAATCCCGCGCCTTTGGGAGGCTGAGGTGAGTGAATTGCCTGAGCCCGCGGGTTTGAGACCCACCTGGGCAACTTGGCGAGACTTCATCTCCACAATAAATCAAAAATTAGCTGGGCGTGGTAGCGCATGTCTGTAGTTCCAGCTACTTGGAAGACTGAGGCGGAAGGATCACCGGAGCCCAGCAGGCCAAGGCTGCGGTGGCCAGAAGCGGCCACTGCACTCCAGTCTGGGTGACAGAGTGAGACTCCAACTCAAAAAAAATACAAAATTAATTAATTAATTAATTTTTAATTTTAAAATATAAACTTAAAGTAATATTTTAAAATTAAAGCATACTAACAAGCCAGAGAAAAAAATTGATGCCAAGAAGATAACTATAGTAATTAATAATAGTGAAAGAGCTGAATGTGGTAGCTCAAGCCTATAATCCCAGCACTTTGGGAGGCAGAGACAAGAGGATTGCCTGAGCCCAGAGTTCAAAACCAGCCTGGACACCTTAGCAAGACCTCATCTCTACAGTAAATCAAAAACTTAGCTGGGCATGATGGGGCGGGCCTGTGGTTCCAGCTACTTGGAATGCTGAGGTGGAAGGATTGCCTGAGCCCAGCAGATCGAGGCTACAGTGGCTGTGAACATGCCACTGCCCTCTATTCTGGGCAACAGAGTGAGACTCGGACTCAGACAAAAAAAAAAAAAAAGGAAGGAAGAAAAGTATGTGTTCACACAAAAATGTAAACACGTGTCCATGCCCGCCAAAAAAGTCGAAGTGACACATATGAGCATTCACTGATGAATGAATAAATAAAATATAAGCCAGGCTTGGTGACTCACACCTATGATACTAGCACTTTGGGAGGCCAAGGTTGGAGGATCTCTTGAGACCAGGAGTTCAAGACCAGTCTGGGCAACATAGCAAGATGCTGTCTCTACCAGAAATTTAAAAATTAACCAGTTGTGGTGGTGCACACATGTAGTCCCAGTACTCAAGTTGCTGAGGTGGGAGGGTCACTTGAGCCCAGGAGGTTAAGGCTGTAGTGAGCTGTGATCGTTTCACTGCACTTCAGTCTAGGTATCTCTAAAAAAAATAGTAGTATACAAATGAAATATTATTAAGCAATAAAAGGGAATGAAGTACTGACACATTCCTCTATGGATGAACCTTGAAAACATTATGCTAAGTGAAAGAAGCTAATCACCAAAGGTCACACACATATTATATGATTCATTGATATGAAATATTTAAAATAGGCAAATCTGTAGAAAAAGGACTGAGACCAGGCTAATCATGAGTGACTGCTAATGGAATAGAGTTTATTTTGGGGGTGATAAAATGTTCTAAAATTGTGTCATCTTGCAAAATTCTGTGAATATACTAAAGTCCTTTGAATTGTACACTGATGTAGGTGAATTATATGTTATGCGAACTATTGAGTACCTCAATAAAACTGTTTAAAAGAAAGTGGAGTTTGACAAAGGTGATAAGCTCGTTCACTGAACAAAGGACAGCTTTTCAATAAATAATGTTGGGAAAACCATATATCCACATGCAATAACCTGAAGTTGAACGCTTACCTTATACTATATGTAAAATTGACTCAGAATGAATCAAAGATCTAAATGTAAGAGCTACACCTATAAAATCTCTTTGAAGCCGGGCTCAGTGGCTCAGCCTGTAATCCCGCACCTTTGGGAGGCTGAGGTGATTGCCTGAGCCCACAGGTTCGATACCCACCCTGGCAACTTGGCGAGACTTAATCTCTACAATAAATCAGAATGAGCTGGGCATGGTAGCGTGCGCCTGTAGTTCCAGCTGCTTGGAAAGCTGAAGCAGAAGGATCGCCAGATCCCAGCAGGTTGAGGCTGCGGTGGCCAGGAGCAGCCACTGCACTCCAGTCTGGGTGACAGGGTGAGACTCCAACTCAAAAAAAAAAAAAAAAACTCTTTGAAGAAAACATGGGGAAATGCTTCATAATAATAGATTTGCCTTTGGTTTCTTGAATATTACATCAAAAGTACAAGCAACAAAACAGCTACTCGGGAGTCTGAGGTGGAAGGATCACTTAAGCCCAGGAGTTTGAGTTTAAGCCCAGGAGTTTGGGTGAGCCACAGCTGCGCCACTGCACTCCAACCTGGGCGACAGAGTGAGACTCCAACTCAAAAAAAAAAAAAAAAGTGAAAGCAACAAACAAAAGAAAAAATAGATATGCTGAGTTTTATCAAAATTAAAAATGTGTGCATCAAACGACACTATCAATAGCATGAAAAGATAGCCCATAGAATAGGAGAAAATATTGCAAATCATATATCTGATATGGGACTTCCATCCTAGAATACATAAAGAACTCCCACAATTCAGCAACAATCAAAAAAAATTCTAAAAATGATCAAAGGACTTGAATAAGCATTTTTCCAAAATGCACAAACTCAGCCATATTCAACATCACTAGTCATTAGGGAAATGCAAATTAAAACCACAATGAGGTACTACTTCATACCATTAGGATGACTGTCATTTAAAAAACCACAACAAAATGACAAGTGTTGTCAGGGATGTGGAGAAATTGGAGCCCTGGGCTTTGCTGGTGGGAATGTAAAGTTGTGGGAAGTAGTATGGTAATTCCTTAAAAAACTAAATAGAGGTTTTGTGATCCAGCAATTCCACTTCTGGGTATACAAGGGGGGCCCCCAAAAAATAGATTTATCTTTTGGAGAGTGGGACTTGGGGAATTTGCTCCTCTGGATCAACTGGTCAACCAAAGTTTTTATCTGAAAGTTTTGAGAAGGTTGCATCATGATTTGCAGAAGAAAAGTCGCAAGTTGTGGCAAACAGGTGACTGGTTCTCCCACCATGACAGCGCACCTGCCCACATTGCGCTGAGGGTTCAGCAGGGTATTTTTGTTTGTTTGTTTGGTTGGTTTTTTTGAGTTGGAGTCTCACTCTGTTGCCCAGACTGGAGTGCAGTGGCCGCTCCCGGCCACCGCAGCCTCGACCTGCTGGGCTCCGGCGATCCTTCTGCCTCAGCCTTCCAAGTAGCTGGAACTACAGGCGCGCGCTACCACGCCCGGCTGATTTTTGATTTATTGTAGAGATGAAGTCTCGTCAAGTTGCTCAGGTGGGTCTCGAACCCACGGGCTCAGGCAATCCACTCACCTCAGCCTCCCAAAGGCTGAGCCACCGAGCCTGACTAGTTTTTTGTTTTGTTCATGTTTTTTTTTTCTCTTTATTTTATTATTGAGATGTGGGGTACAAGTCAGGATGAGGTACATAAGTAGTCTTTATGTGCAGGAGAAGTTTGGGTCTCCATCTGGTCCTCATTTCCCTTGGTTTAGGATCAGGTACCCTTTGTGATACTACATACCCTCCCCCCCCCCCCTAGCAGTGTCCTGTGACTGCCAATCCTTCCCTTGTAGCATTTGTGTTAAGTGGCATGGTCCCTATGCTCCATTTTCCCTATTTACCCAATCTCTCCAAATGACTTTTTTTGTTTGTTTCCCCAATTGAAAAAAGTTCTCAAGGGAAACATTTTGCTGATGTGGAACAGATGAAACAAAAAATGGCAGAAGCACTAAAAAGGCATCATAACTGACGAGTTTATAAACTATTTTGAGCAGTGGGAAAAGCATCTCGATAGGTGTATTGCATCAGAGAGTTCTTTGAAGATGACTAAAGTTAAACATGTAAGAATAAATTGACAATTTTTTATAAATGAATTCTGGGGTATTTGGGGTCCCCCCTGATATATCCAAAATAAATGAAAGCAGGAACTCATACAAATAGTTGTACACCCATGTTCATTATAGCATTAGTCACAATCACCAGATGGTGGAAGCAACCCAAGTATCCCATGAAAACAAGATGTAGCACACACATAAAATAGAATGTAGCCAGGCATGGTGGCTCATTCCTGTAATCCCAGCACTGTTTGGGAAGTGGAGGCAAGAGAATTACCCGAGCCCACCGGTTCGAGACCAGCCTGGGCAACATGGCAAGATGTTACAATAAATCAAAAAAATTAGTTGGGTGTGGTGGCGCATGTCCATGATTCCAGCTACTTGGAAGGCTGAGGCGGCAGGATCGCCTGAGCCAGCAGATCAAGGCTGCATTGCCCAGGAGCATGCCACTGCATTCCAGCATGGGTGATAGAGTGAGACTCCAACTCAAAAAAAAAAAAAAATAGAATGTAAGTCAGCTTTTAAAAGGAGGGACACTTTGACATATGCTATAACATGGATAAGACTTAGCCGGGCTCGGTGGCTCAGCCTGTAATCCCGCGCCTTTGGGAGGCTGAGGTGAGTGGATTGCCTGAGCCTGCGGGTTCGAGACCCACCTGGGCAGCGAGACCTCATCTCTACAATAAATCAAAAAATCAACCGGGCGTGGTAGCACATGCCTGTGATTCTGGCTACTCAGAAGGCTGAGGCGGAAGGATCGCTGGAGACCAGCAGGCGAGGCTGCAGTGGCCGGGAGCAGCCACTGCACTCCAGTCGAGGCGACCGAGTGAGACTCCAACTCAAAAAAAAAAAAAAAACATGGATAAGACTAGAAGACATAAACCAGTCACAAAAGGACAAATATTGTATACTCTCTCTTATATGAAGGTTCTAGTGTAGTCAGTCACAGACAGAAAGTAGAATGGTGATTGCCAAGGGTTAGGGGAGGGATGGATGGGGAACTGTTGTTTAATGGCTACAGAGTTTTAGTTGGGAAAGATTCAAAAGTTCTGGAGATGGATGGTATTGATGGTTGCACAGTAAACAGTATACCTAAAAATGACTAAAATGGGCCAGGCGTGGTGGCTCACCCTGTAATTCCAGCACTAAAGGAAGCTGAGATGGGAGAGTTGCTTGAGCCCCAGATTTCGAGACCAGCCTAGGCAATATAGCAAGACCTCATGTCTACAAAAAAAAGTCCAAAAGCTGGGGCATGGTGGCACACACCTGCAGTCCCAACTACTCAGGAGACTGAGGTAGATCACCTGAACCCAGGAAGTCAAGGCTGCAGTGAGCTATGAACATGCCATTGCACCACAGCCAGGGCTCCTTGGATTCCCAAAGTGCTGGAATTAATGGAGGATAAATTGTTTTTATTCTGTTTGCCTAAGCAAGAAGATATTTATCATAGAGGGAGAAATTTTTTGAGAGATTTCAAACAAGTTTTGGCATATAAAAACTGAACTCTAGCCGGGCTCGGTGGCTCAGCCTGTAATCCCGCGCCTTTGGGAGGCCGAGGTGAGTGGATTGCCTGAGCCCGCGGGTTCAAGACCCGCCTGGGCAGCGAGACCTCATCTCTACAATAAATTAAAAAATCAGCTGGGCGTGGTAGCACACGCCTGTAATTCTGGCTACTCGGAAGACTGAGGCAGAAGGATCGCTGGAGCCCAGCAGGCGAGGCTGCAGTGGCCGGAAGCGGCCACTGCACTCCAGACTGGGCGACAGAGTGAGACTCCAACTCCCTTAACTCTGATTTATATAAATAATACCATGTATAACAACTTAAAGCATGACTAGATAGCATTTACACTATTAAAGCATTTTAAAACTGAAATGCGCCAGGCTCAGTGGCTCAGCCTGTAATCCCAGCACTTTGGGAGGCCGACGCAAGTGTATTGCCTGAGTCCGCAGGTTCGAGACCAGCCCAGGCAACCTGGAGAGACCTTGTCTCTACAATAAATCAAAAACTAGCTGGGCGTGGTAGCACGCGCCTGTAGTTCCAGCTACTTGGAAGGCTGAGACAGAAGAATCGCTGAAGCCCAGCAGGTGGAGGCTGTGGTGGCTGTGAAGTGCCACTGCACTTCAGCATGGGTGACAGAGTGAGACTCCAACAAAAAAAAAACTGGAATGATATTAAATGTTATGGATAAGCATTATGTTTTTAATTGTATTCTCTTTTTTAAAGTTATTTTGGTGTTTGCATTTGAAATTTATACCAGTTTTTCTGCTTACTTTTAAGTTTAATAAAGCAATATACAGTTAATATGATTTGCTGATTCTTTGAAGATGGGTCCATAAGGTTTATCTTAATGCAAAATTAAATAAAATAAATATTATTTAATTTTAGAGCTATACTACAAAATTCCTGGACAGAAGTCATGGATTTAATATTGAAACCCCGTTCTGGAGGTAAGAATAAAATTCATGTTAAGAAAATAAATAAAATATGGCAGGTATTCATGGAATTGCTCTAAATAAAATTATATGTGCAAATTGGGATGGTTATTTCAGAATTTTTTTTTAATAGTAGAATTAGAAGTATAAGTTTGTTTCTTTGTATTCTTCACAAGATGAGCTGTTTAGCTCATCAAGCTTATTAATTCATACATGGACAAATAAATTTTTTTTTTTTTGAGTTGGAGTCTCACTCTGTCACCCAGACTGGAGTGCAGTGGCTGCTCCTGGCCACGGCAGCCTCGACCTGCTGGGCTCCAGCGATCCTTCCCCCTCAGGCTTCCAAGTAGCCGGAATTACAGGCATGTGCTACCACGCCCAGCTAAGTTTTTTTTTGATTTATTGTAGAGATGAGGTCTTGCTGCCCAGGCGGATCTCTAACCCGCGGGCTCAGGCCGTCCATTCACCTCAGCCTCCCAAAGGTGCGGGATTACAGGCTGAGCCACTGAGCCCGGCTGACAAATAAATTAAAGAAATAAATTTATCTCCTCATTCACTACTAAGTCTCTGAATGTATTGAAATCCAAAACAGATTTTAAATGTGGTTATTCTGTTAAAGCATAGTGTGATGGAATATAAAAATATGGCAAAGCCGGGTTTGGTGGCTCAGCCTGTAATCCCAGCACTTTGAAGGCCGAGGTGAGTGGACTGCCTGAGCCCGCGGGTTCGAGACCTGCCTGGGCAACTTGGCGAGACCTCATCTCCACAATAAATCAAAAATTAGCTGGGCGTGGTAGCGCATGCCTATAGTTCCAGCTACTTGGAAGACTGAGGCGGAGGGATCGCTGGAGCCCAGCAGGTCGAGGCTGCGGTGGCCAGAAGTGGCCACTGCATTCCAGTCTGAGTGACAGAGTGAGACTCCAACTCAAAAAAAAAAAAAATGGCAAAAACACCTTGATGATTTATAGTTTGAAGAATTCACTAAAAACTTTCAGAAAGTATCTCTAAGACCATATTGTTTTATTGAGACATTGAAGACAGGCACAGTGTCTCATGCCTGTAACCCCAGCACTTTGGGAGGTGGAGGCAGGAGGATTGCCTGAGCCCAGGGGTTCAAGACCAGCCTGGGTAACTTGGTGGGACCTAATCTACAATTTAAAAAATCAAAAAATTAGCTGGGTGTGGTGGCACATGCCTGTAGTTCCAGCTATTTGGAAGACTGACGTGAAAGGATCGCCTGAGCCTGGCATGTCAAGGCTGCAGTGACCGTGATTGTGCCACTGCACTCCAGCCTGGGTGACAGAGTGAGACTGACTCAAAAAAAAAAAAAAAAAGTAAACAAAAGAAACATACTGAAAAATAATTCAATTACTATTTTGCAAATTGTCAAAATAATTATACTCAGGTAATTCATTTTCAAACTACAAAAAAGATAAAATTATTGAAATTTAAGAAAGGTAACTCATTAAACTTGACTATACAGTGAAAAATGAGAGAGAAGCTATGCTAACAGTAAGTGACCTTTACTGTTGACCTGGGAGAGGCAGTAGGTTGACAAAACCACATAGTTCTGTAAACTTTCTGCATTTCCCATCTTCCTGCTTTCTGATGACTGGCCTCAGGTGAACAAAAGCTCTTAATAGATCCTGTGTTACAAATAGCCTTTTATTTTTTTTTTTTTTTTTTTTTTGAGTTGGAGTGTCACTCTGTCACCCAGACTGGAGTGCAGTGGCTGCTCCCAATCACTGCAGCCTCGACCTGCTGGGCTCCGGCGATCCTTCCGCCTCAGCCTTCCAAGTAGCCGGAACTACAGGCATGTGCTATCACGCCCGGCTGATTTTTTTTTTATTTATTGTAGAGATGAGGTCTCGCCAAGATGCCCAGGCAGGTCTCGAACCCGCGGGCTCAAGTAATCCACTCACCTCACAAACAGCCTTTTCTAATCTTGTGTTTACTGTGAAGAGTACTTTAAGTTATGTCTATTGGATGACTTGTGTAATCATAATTTTTTCTCCCCCCAGCTGAAAAGGGGTACTTGGTTAAATGCAGGGAAGAATGGGCGAAGACCAAAGATCCAGCCGCTGCCCTCAAAAAACTTCCTGTCAAAAGGTGTGTGGAAGGGCAGCTGCTTCGAGGACTTTCCAAATATGGAATGAAGAATATAGTCTCTGCATTTGGCATAGTGAGTGCGATTTGTGAAGTCAGGGAATGGCTCAAGGTGTTTAAATGCTTTTTAAATTTTATCTTGAAAGATTTCCTAGATTTTCGAAGAGCAGAAGGTAAATAAGGATCCTTTGGTGAAAGCTGAGAGATATTTTACTCGAGTGATCCTTGTTTAGACTCTGAATGGTGATGAATGGGATGGATGTTGGTATCATTTATTAACATTGAGGGCACGAAAAAAGCATCAGTGTGGAAAACATGATCTCCTTTGGAAATTCAGTTTAAATTAAATCTACTAGTACTTGAGAAACTTAGAATCTGCTATATAGTCATTTGTTGATTATTCTCCGACTGCCTTAGTAAGACGGTTGGACAGTAAGCAGTCCAAACAGTTGTATTTTAGTCCAGTTTTGTGTGTGGCCAGTGTCAGTATTTGGAGGACTATGTATGAAGGGGGACCCAAAAAAACCCGAATTTATTTATTAAAAATTGTGTATTTATTCTTACATGCTTACACTTCAGTCACCTTCAATACTCTCTGTTTGATGCAATACACCTGTCGAGACACTTCCTTTTTTTTTTTTTTTTCAACTATTTTATTCAGAAAAAAACAAAAAGATAAGGCAGAAACAAAAAATCCTGGTCATTTGCAGTATCTGTCAGCTTTCAGTTTGGCTCTCCTGTCAAGAAGCGTCTCATGCAAAAATCCATCTTTCCAAGCCTTTTTAAGAATTTTACTGTTAGCTGGGCTCAGTGGCTCAGCCTGTAATCCCGCGCCTTTGGGAGGCTGAGGTGAGTGGGATTGCCTGAGCCCGCGGGCTCAAGACCCGCCTGGGCAGCGAGACCTCATCTCTACAATAAATAAAAAAATCAGCTGGGCGTGGTAGCGCATGCCTGTAATTCCGGCTACTCGGAAGGCTGAGGTGGAAGGATTGCCGGAGCCCAGCAGGTTTGGGTCTGGGTGATAGAGTGAGACTCCAACTCAAAAAAAAAACAAAAAAAGAATTTTACTGTCTTCTTTACTTATTTTAAGTTTGTGGTCTTGGAAGCTCTGAAATTTTTTTACATAATTTGATTTCACGTTGTTCTACATTTCCTTTGTCTTCTTATTGAATGTCATCTTTTCCTTGGTTTCTCTTTCAGCACAGGACCTAATCTTTATCATTTCTTCTTCTCCTGTGGTTTTACTTTTCGCTTCTATATCACCTGCTTCTTTGCATCTAATAAAGCAGCTATTTGAGGCCAATAAAGCCATTTTCCCATCTTGAAAGACGGGTTCCCATTGTTCTCTTGGCCCAATTGCATCTGAATGCCCAACAACAAGTCCAACTGAATTTATACCAAGATATTTTCCATAGCCAGATTTCAGGGCAATTCTGGAATCAGATAATTTGACAGCTGTAAACTGCTCTGGAGGACTCGGGCCCTCATCAACTTCTTTATGTGGTGCTCCCAGAGTAAAAAGACCATTGTCAAGTGCATGTATGTAGGTTCCTCTATCCATTTCAATAGCTATGGTTCCTGAGATTTCACCGAAGTTTGTTACTGCCACCAAATTCCAACAATATCAATTTGAGTTTCTTCTTCTCTTTTTCTCTTATCTTTCTTCTTTTTTTTCTTACGCTGCGTCTTTGCCCCCTTGAGCACAAGTTTGGTGGACTTCACGTGGGCATATTCAAGCATGGCCCACACTTTCCACTGCTCAAAATAGTTTTTGAACTCATCAATTTGCCTTTTAGTGCTAGCAAGGGAAGCCTGCACTCCAAGGAGTCTGCCCTCCAAAAGATTATTCTGGTTTTTTTAATCCCCCTCATATATCCAGGATGCATTACAGTTTTACCATTAAACTTAAATCTTAGTTACATTTCTCCAGATGCACAAAAAAGCTGGATTCTTGCTACATGAAGTTAGTTGTCAGTCCAGTCATTTAGGTTTTCTTCCATAGAATTATGGGGGAGACGGTACTGTTAGCTCTATAATTGATGTGGAAATTCATGTTTGAAGTTTGTGCCTTTGATTTAGGATACAAATTCCATAGCATTTGCTTTATTTGCATGAATGTGTGCATTGTGTATATAAAACATGAACTTCTACAGCCATTGATAACTGTCAACACCCTTTAGTTTGAGGAATTCCATCTCTAGTATTTACTGCTGTCAGTCACTAACATAGTATCCTATTTCTATAGGTTATTGGGAAAATGAGAGATAAAAATAGTTGCTTGTAAACAAACAAGATGTCTTAGAAAATCCTTTTTTATATTCAGAATATTTTTTCTTGCCTTTTTTTCCCTTCCCTCCAGATACCTAGAAATAATCGCTTAATGTATATTCATAGCTATCAGAGCTATGTGTGGAACAACATGGTGAGCAAGAGAATAGAAGCCTACGGACTTAAACCTGTTGCAGGGGACCTTGTCCTCAAAGGAGGTAAAAGGCAAATATCATTGTTGTTCAGCCGAACTAGCATTTGGTTATTGACACAAGTGGCTTTAAAGTTCAGCCTGGCTACTGGTTAAGAAAGAGGGATGTCTAGTAAGTATGAGATGGCAGGACCATGCAGACTGAGACTGGCTAGTTTGCATCTGTGTTTTCAATAAAAAAATACACCTCTGCCAGCCACAGGGCTCACTCCTGTAATTCCAGCACTTTGGAAGATGGGTGTAAGAGGACTGCCTGAGTCCAGGGGTTATAGACTAGCCTGGACGACTTGGTGAGACCTCATCTCTACAACAAATCAAAAAATTAGCTGGGCATGGTGGCATGTACCTGTGATTCCAGCTACTTGGAAGGCTGAGGTGGAAGGATCATCTGAGCCCAACAGGTTGAAGGAGGTTGCGGAGGTTGTGAGTGTGCCACTGCATTCCAACCTGGACAACAGAGTGGGACTCCTACTCAAATAAATAAATAAATGAAAGATACACCTCTGGGGTGGACTCAGTGGCTCAAATGTGTAATCCCAGCACTTTGGGATGCCAAGGCCAGCGGATTGCCTAAGCTCAGGGGTTCAAAATCAACCTGGGCAACTTGGTGAGACCTCAACTCTACGATAGATCAAAAATAAGCTGTGTGTGGTAGCACACACCTGTAGTTCCGACTACTTGGAAGGCTGAGGCAGATGGATTGCCTGAGCCTAGCAGGTCGAGACTGCGGTGGCCATGAGCATGCCACTGCACTCCAGCCTGGATGACAGATTGAGACTCCAACTCAAAAAAATATATATATATATACCTCTGATTTGAGTAAGCACCTGACTCTCTGGTCCTCCACTTTCTCTACTAGAATAGGATTTGGGCTAAATGAAAGAATAAATCTCTTTCCATGCCTTCATCTAGATCTAGCAAATATGTACGTTTCTGCATGTGTCTTCAGCCTCTCAGCTTGTTGTCCGCCAGTTTTGAAGGAGTCTTCAAGTCAGCACCAGGCTGGAGCTTACTTTACAATGGGCTATGATAGAGTGGGCATTTAGTGTATGCAGTGCCCAAAATGTTCATAAGACAGCACTAAAATCCCACCTACTGTGTAGCCCTTACTGTGTGCCAGGTCTTGGCCCTAAGCCCCTTACCTGTGGCTTCTCATTTAAAGCTTACAGTATTCTCGTGAAACGTTTTCTCGTTTTTCAGGCGAGGTTCAGTCACTTGCCCACAGTTCCACCGCTGAAGGGTGGGATTCAGAAAAGACTGAGATTCAGAGTCGAGTCTGTTCAATTCTAAAGTCCATGTCTGGCTAGCTATGTAGAAATTAAAGAATACTATTAGCTGAATAAATACATGGCCTGCTTGCCTGCAGGCACACCCATAAATCCACTAAGTTCTCAGTTTGTTCAGAAATTGTAATTACTTTTTTCCTGACTTAACATTTTATTCCTCATGCGGTATTGATCATGTCCAACATATTTTCATGTCCTGTGTGCCACTGTGTCTTATCCTTGTTACTACACACTAGTTTTTTACATTGTTTATTCTTTCAGCAAAATGCATCCATTCATCATGTCTTTCCAAATAGTATTTTGTAGTATGATGGCTTTCCTAGTCTTTTGTGGTAGGATTTAAGAAGGATAAAGGAACTGATTTTAAAAGTAAGTGTCCCGCCGGGCTCGGTGGCTTAGCCTGTAATCCTGTGCCTTTGGGAGGCTGAGGTGAGTGGATTGCCTGAGCCCGCGGGTTCGAGACCCGCCTGGGCAACTTGGCAAGACCTCATCTCTACAATAAATCAAAAATCAGCCGGGCGCGGTAGTGCGTGCCTGTAACTCCGGCTACTCAGAAGGCTGAGGCGGAAGGATCGCCGGAGCCCAGTAGGTCGAGGCTGCCATGGCCGGGAGCAGCCACTGCACTCCAGTCTGGGTGACAGAGTGAGACTCCAACTCAAAAAAAAAAAAAAAAAAAAATAAGTGTCCCAAAAGATGAGGATGTAACTGAGAGACAGATATTTTAAATTTTTCATTTAAAATTTTACTTAGAAGCCGGGCTCGGTGGCTCAGCCTGTAATCCTGCGCTTTGGGAGGCCGAGGTGAGTGGATTGCCAGAGCCCACGGGTTCAAGAACCGCCTGGGCAACTTGGCGAGACCTCATCTTTACAATAAATCAAAAAATTAGCCGGGTGTCATAGTGCGCGCCTATAGTTCCAGCTACTTGAAAGGCTGAGGCGGAAGGATCGCTGGAGCCCAGCAGATCGGGGCTGCGGTGGCTGGGAGCAGCCACTGCACTCTAGTCTGGGCAACAGAGTGACTCCAATTCAAAAAAAAAATTCTACTTAGTTAATTTATTTCTCTCTTCCTCTCTTTCAACAGGATCTTGCTTTGTCTCCCAGGTTGGAGTGCAATGGCACAGTCATAGCTCATTGTAACCTCTCAGACTCCTGAGTAGCCAGGACTACAGGCACATTTCATCACACCCAGCTAATTTTTTTTATGATTTTTATTTTTGTCGACATTCCTGGCCTCGGATGGTCCTCCAAGCCTTGGCCTCCCACAGTGCTGGGATTATAGGCCTGGCCACCATGCTCAGCCCCAACTTAATTTCCCTATATTTCCTAGGCCACTGAACCTATACTTCTGTCTTGCTTAGATATATATAATATTAGAAGGTTTAGCTCATGAAAATATTGGCTATTTTCTTAACTTTTCTTAATTTATTGTTCACTTGTGAATTTACAGCCACAGCCACCTACATTGAGGAAGAAGATGTTGATAATTACTCTATTCATGATGTGGTGATGCCCTTGCCTGGTTTCGATGTTATCTACCCAAAGCATAAAAGTAAGTTCCCTGTATGGGAAAATTTGTTTAAACAAGTTTAACATAATTCAGCCACTGGCAGCTGTGAGTGAAGAGAAGGGAAAAAATTCAATACTTTAAATATAATTTTTGAAATATTGCCATTATACTTAAAAGGATACGAGAGGGAGCCAAAAAAAACCAGAATTGATTTATTTTTAAAATTGTGTATTCTTACATGTTTAAACTTCAATCACCTTGAAAGTACTCTCCATTTGACGCAATGCACCTATTGAGATGCTTTTTCCACTGCTCGGTTTTTGAACTTATCAATTCTGATGCCTTTTAGTGCTTCTGCCATTTTGTGTTTCCCGCCTTTTACATCGGCAAAACATTTCCCGTTGAGGACCTTTTTCATCCCTTTGAGGAAACAAAAAAACGTCTCTCAAGCCGAGAGCCGGGGAAGAGGGAGAGTAGGGCATGGGGGTCATGCCATTTTTAGTTAAAAATTGCTGAATACTCAGTGCAGTGTGGGAAGGTGCACTCATAAATCACCTATCATGAAATAGGCAAGCACATTGAAAGAATCTCTGGCCGGGCTCGGTTGCTCAGCGTATAATCTCAGCGCTTTGGGAGGCCGAGGTGAGTGTATTGCCTGAGTCCACGGGTTCGAGGCCCGCCCGGGCAACTTGACGAGACCTCATCTCTACAATAGACTTTTTAAAAAATCAGCCGGGCGTGGTAGCACATGCCTGTAATTCTGGCTACTTGGAAGGCTGAGGCGGAAGGATCGCCGGAGTCCAGCGGGTCGAGGCTGTAGTGACCAGGAGTGTGCCACTGCACTCCAGCCTGGGCAATGGAGTGAGACTCCAACTCAAAAAAAAAAAAAAAAGAAAGAAAGAATCTCCAAAAAAACTCACTGTAGCCAAACACAGCCTCTCACAGTAACGCTAGCTGGTACACTGATGCCGATGGGTTCCTGGAACACTGACCTAGTGGGGAAAGCCTGCCCTCCAAAAAAGAATTGCAATTTTTTTGGGGTGTCCTCTCATATTTAGATTTCAAATGTGTATGAACTGTGGTTACTTATGAAAGTCTCCCAGAAAGAGATGCATTTAAATCAAGAAAGAAGATAGTAGATGGTGGTATTAGTAGTAATAGTATTCCTATTATTGATTGTTGTTTGCTTTGTTATTTAAATTTCTAAAATTCACTAATTCATTTTAAGGATGGAAGAGTCTGGAGAGCGTCTTTGAGAAAATGGATGGAAAATTCTACTTTTAACATAGCTTTTTAAAAACTTTTTTTTAAAAGCATATAAGAAACATGTGCTCATAGTATTTCAAAAGTCACCAAGTACAGAAGCCCATAAAGTGAAAAGTAAGAGCTCCCTGCCAGCCAGGCTCGGTAGCTCAGCCTGTAATCCCGTGCCCCTGGGAGGCTGAGGTGAGTGGATTGCCTGAGCCCGCGGGTTCGAGACCTGCCTGGGCAACTTGGCGAGACCTCATCTCTACAATAAATCAAAAAGTCAGCCGGGCGTGGTAGCACATGCCTGTAATTCCGGCTACTTGGAAGGCTGAGGTGGAAGGATCGCCGGAGCCCAGCAAGCGAGGCTGCGGTGGCCGGGAGCAGCCACTGCACTCCAGTCTGGGCGACAGAGTGAGACCCAACTCAAAAAAAAAGAGCTCCCTGCCTTTATTCGCCATTGTCTAGAGGCTAATAAGAATTACTTCTGTTACCTTCGTGGGTGCTATCTGGGGGAGAAATTAAAACTTTTATTGTTCATAGAATCAGAAACTGAAAAAGAAGCTAGCCACAGTGACTCACTCCTATAATCCCAGCACTTTGGGAGGCAGAGGTGAGAGGATTGTCTGAGCCCTGAGTCCAGGGGTTCGAGGCTAGCCAGGACAACTTGGCAAAACCTTATCTCTACAATAAATTAAATAATCAGGCCGGGTGCAGTGGCTCACACAGCACTTTGGGAGGCAGAGGCCGAGAGGATTGCCTGAGTTCAGGGATTCGAGATCAGCCTGTGCAACTTAGCGAGACCTCATCTCTACAGTAAATCAAAAAATTAACTGGATGTGGTTGTGCACGCCCGTAGGAAGGCTGAGGCGGAAGGATCACCTGAGCCCAGCAGGCTGAGGATGTGGTGGCCGTGAGCAACAGAGTGAGACTCCTACTCAAAAAAAAAAAAATCATCCAGGCATGGTGGCATATCCCTGTATTCTCAGCTCTTGGAAGGCTGAGGTGGAAGGATCACCTGAGCCTAAACACTAAACTTACGTGGTATTCTATCTGTAATCTAGTTTGGGGTAACTTGGCTGACAGGCTGCATTCCAACAGGCCACAGTGAGCCATGATCATTCCACTACATTCCAGCCTGAGTAACAGGGTGAGACCCCTAATTCAAAAATAAGTGAATGAATGAATGAATAAATAAAAGAAGTGAATAGGCATTTAATAGGATTAAATGTAAATTGTCACATTTATGCCCAGTAATCAGATATACAGGTGGAAAAGGCCCAGTTTAAGAGTAGTTTATATGAAAAGTTTAAGTATCCAGAGTTATATTGTTGAATACAAGTCCTTTACCCTGGGACAGATAAGGTGTTTGGTGGGGAATACAGAAATGTCAAAAGAGGGTCTGTGGAGGAAAGCATTGCTTGGGCTAGAGAAGATATGGCTGAAAGGTCTGATACTTAGGACAGGGAATCTGCTGTGTTCCAAAGCAGTCAACAGAAGTTGCAAGAAAATGGATGTCAGCTTGGACTAGGAGGAGCTTTCTAATAACTGCCTGGCGCACAAAGTATTTCCTCTTAAATGACAACGTGCAAACAAAAGCTGGGAAGCTGCCTCCCATGAGCATCAGTAAAAAGATTCTATATCAGGTGCCAGGGTGAGCCAGATGGTTCTCCAAGGTCTCTTATTTTTATACGTTTATTTATAACTACCTCTTCCAGAGATAGTTTGAAGCCTCGGAATATTGTACCTTCCAACTGTGAATACATAAATTGTAGGTTAGCAACTTTAGATGAAATGGTCTTTTGTAGTCAGCCGGGAACCTTACACCACAGGTACCGTGGCTGGTTGCAAAACTAACTTACAAATTGGCCAAACCAAAGCTGGAGACACCTTCTAGTCCTAGTGACCAAGTCATAAATTTTGATTCCAGAGAACTGATTTTGAATTATGAATTAGGGTGACTAATTCTGTTAGGGTGATCTCAGTAAACTTACATGGTATTCTATCTGTAATCTAGTTTGAGGTAACTTGGCTGACAGGCTGCATTCCAACTAACTTTTTGTATTGCTTATCAGTTAGTGAAGCCTACAGGGAAATGCTCACAGCAGACAATCTTGATATTGACAACATGAGACACAAAATTCGAGATTATTCCTTATCAGGAGCCTACCGAAAGATCATTATCCGTCCTCAGAATGTTAGCTGGTGAGTAATAATCTGGAATGAAATAAAACTGAATTACCATATAAGGTATTAAGCTTTTATGTCACACATATACAGTCATGCACTACATAAGGATATTTCAGTCAACAACAGACTACATATACAACAGTGGTCCCATAAGATTATAACACTGCATTTTTACTGAACCTTTTCTATGTTTAGATATACAAATATTTGCCATTGTGTTACCAGTATTCAGTAAAGTAATATGCTATAAAGGTTTATAGCCTAGAACAGTAGGCTAAACCATAGAGCCTAGGTGTGTTGTAAACTATACCACCTAGGTTTGTGTAAGTACATTCTGTGTAGTTTGCACAATGGAATTATCCAATGACATTTCTCAGAACATATCCCATTGTTAAACAATGCATGACTGTATTTTTCAGTGCTTAGAACTAGCATGTAAGTATTCCATAAGCTTATAAAAATAAATAAAGCTGGACACAGTTGTTCACACCTATAATCTCAGCAATTTGGGAGCCTGAGATGGGAGGATTGCTTAAGGACAGGAGCCATTCCGTGCGGTGACTTAAACCTATAATCCCAGCACTTTTGGAGGCCGGGGTGAGTAGATTGCCCGAGCCCACAGATTTGAGAATGGCCTGGACAACTTGGCGAGACCTCATCTCTACAATAAATCAAAAAATTAGCCGGGTGTGGTAGTGCACGCCTATAGTTCCAGCTACTTGGAAGGCTGAGGTGGAAGGATCGCCTGAGCCTAGCAGGTTGATGCTGGGTGGCCATGAGCATGCCACTGTACTCCAGCCTGGGCAATGGAGTGAGACTCCACAACTCAAAAAAAAAAAGAAAGGATGCTGTTGTGAATGTGAACATATAGTGAAAGTGACGTTATTTACATTTTGTTAGCATCATTGAATTATGGAAGAAATGTGTACAGTGAACATTTTCCCTATTTCTAAAAACATTAGATATGCTTACAGAGCTGTCCCTGAGCAAGTTAAGATGCTCAGAATGGGCCGGGCTTGGTGGCTCAGCCTGTAATCCCGTGCTTTGGGAGGCCGAGGTGAGTGGATTGCCTGAGCCTGCGGATTCAAGACCCACCTGGGCAACTTGGCAAAACCTCATCTCTACAATAAATCTAAAAATTAGCCGGGCGTGGAAGCGCACGCCTGTAGTTCCAACTACTCAGAAGACTGAGACAGAAAGATCGCCGGAGCCCAGCAGGTCGAGCCTGCGGTGGCCAGGAGCGGCCATTGCACTCCAGTCTGGGTGACAGAGTGAGACTCCAACTCAAAAAAAAAAAAAAGATGCTTAGAATTAGCCATGAGTTCCAAACACTGATCTGGTTGTTTTAATAACATGTTTCTCTAGAGAAAAAAGGTAATTATATTAATGCATTTTAAACTTCTGTTTTTTCTGAGTCAGAGTCTTACTCTGTCGCCCAGACTAGAGTACAGTAGCACGCTCACGGCCACTACAGCCTCCACTTCCTGGGCTCAGGCAATCTTTCCACCTCAGCCTTCCAAGTAGCTGGAACTATAGGCGTGCACTATACACAGGTACATGCCACACAGGTACATGCCACCACGCCTGGCTAAGTTTTTTTTTTTGTTTATTGTAGAGATGAGGTCTTGCCAAGTTGCCCAGGCTGGTCTTGAACCCTTGGACTCAGGCAATCCTCTCACCTCCACCTCTCAAAGTGCTGAGATTACAGGTGTGAGCCACCATGCCCAACCATTTTAAAATCCTTTAATACTCAGTATGATCTGAAGCTTTACTTAATCATTTTTAAGTGAAATCCTTTTTTTTCCCCTTTCTTTTTCTCCCTACCCTTCTCTGGATTGTGAGCAAGAGATGCACACAATTGGACTGGTCCTCCCCAGGGGCCCTCATTAGAAACAGGTGTTGGTGGTAGTGATAGTCACTCTGGAGGAAATGTAAATGCCGTGAATTCAATCATATTCAGGCAACATCTTTTGCGTTGGCTGACCTCATCTGTCATCTTGCTATATAATACTACAAAGGCAAACTTTATGCATAAAATCTGGTCCTGTTCTGTTATTGAAGAATCCTACCTATAATTATTTACAGTAGACTTATGTGTGATAAGCAAATGGTGATGAGTGACTTAGTACCATTCATGAAAGTTCACACTCTTTCTTTATTCACATATTTGCAGGGAAGTTGTTGCATATGATGATCCCAAGATTCCGCTTTTCAACACTGATGTGGACAACTTAGAAGGGAAACCGCCACCAGTTTTTGCTTCTGGTAAGTTCCCGCAGTCATCAACTCTGTGTCAACTTTGAAATGTTTTCTCATATAAAAACATAAATTTTAACCGGGCTCGGTGGCTCAGCCTGTAATCCCGCACCGTGGTGTAGGCCGAGGTGAGTGGATTGCCTGAGCCCGTGGGTTCAAGACCTGCCTGGGCAACGTGGTGAGACCTCATCTCTACAATGAATCAAAAAATTAGCTAGGTGTGGTAGCGCGCGCCTGTAGTTCCAGCTACTCGGAAGGCTGAGGCGGAAGGACTGCCAGAGCCCAGCAGGTCAAGGCTGTGGTGGCTGGGAGCGGCCACTACACTCCAGTCTGGGCGACAGAGGGAGACTCCCAACTCACAAAAAAAAAAAACCATAAATTTTTTCTAGAACTGCTCTCGTAATCCACACTCCCACCTTCCTACTTCATGAAAACAGTCAGGCATGGTGACTCACGCCTATAATCCCAGCACTTTGGGAAGCAGAGGCAAGAAGATTGCCTGAGCCCAGGGATTCGAGACCAGCCCGGGCAACTTGGCGAGACCTCATCTCTGCAATCAATCAAAAAATTAGCCAGGCATGGTGGCACTCACCTGTGGTTCCAACTACTTGGAAGGCTGAGGTGGAAAGATCACCTGAACCCAGCAGGTCTATGCTGCAGTGACCACGAGCGTGCCACTGCACTCCAGCCTGGGTGGCAGAGTGAGGCTCCTACATACACACACACACAAAAACAAAGAGTGAAAATTCAGAGTCTAAAATTTAAATTTCCATTCTCATCATCAAATTCTTATTGCCATTTTTCTGTTTTCCCTCGTGCCCTAATTTTTTTTTTCTTTTTACTTTACGTATGTTTCTGTCTTATGCTCTTCTGTTGTTTGCCTTTTCATGAAGGTTCCTGGGTAGAATTTCCATATTCATTCAGCTGGTTTATACACCACAGATCTCTTACTTCCATGGTCTCATTCTTAGAGGCCCCTTGGGAAGTGGAGCCGAAGGAGAGGAGCGCAGTTCTTTGTATTTGTGTAGAGATTATGTGACTCTCTCCAGTCTGTCCGCAGCTGCCTTCGTTTTCTGACCGTTCTCTTCTTTCTTGCCTGACAGAAGGCAAATACAGGGCTCTGAAAATGGATTTTTCTCTTCCTCCTTCTACCTACGCTACCATGGCCATTCGAGAAGTGCTAAAAATGGATACCAGCATCAAGAATCAGACCCAGCTGAATACAACCTGGCTTCGCTGAGCAGTACCTTGTCCACGGATTAGAAAATGCAGACAAGTGTTTGTTTGCTGGCTTCCTATTCATTTTTCTCTTAGTACAAACCGATATGTGGATTTTGAATCTTTGTAATAAAAGATTATTTGTATTTTTTTAAGTTTTTATTAGCTTAAAGAAATAATTTGTGGCTGGGCGCAGTGGCTCACGCCTATAATCCCAGAACTTTGGGAGGCCGAGGTGAGAGGATTGCCTGAGCCCATAGGTTCGAGACCAACCTGGACAACCTCGGCGAGACCTCATCTCTACAATAAATAAAAAAATTAGCCAGGCGTGGTGGCACAGGCCTATAGTTCAAGCTGCTGGGAAGGCTGAGGTGAAAGGATCACCTGAGTCCAGCAGCTCAAGGCTGCGGTGACCTTGAGTATGCCACTGCACTCCAGCCTGGGCAACAGAGTGAGACTCCAACTAAAAAAAAAAAAAAAGAAAGAATTTGCAATATTTATACACATACATAAATTCCAAGGATGCTAATTTTAGCTCAGAGAATATAAATTGGTCAGAATATACTTCAGGTGCTTAAATCATAGTAAAATGTCAACTTTACTAGCTTTATAATTTTTTAAAAAAGGATTTTGATTTAAAGTAGCAGTTTGCAATTTTGCTACATTCCTGAAAGCAGGAATTTTTAACAGGTCTGTGGAGGACACATAATGCATTTTAAGAGCAAATACAGCCGGGCTCGGTGGCTCAGCCTGTAATCCCGCGCCTTTGGGAGGCTGAGGTGAGTGGATTGCCTGAGCCCGCGGGTTCAAGACCTGCCTGGGCAGCGAGACCTCATCTCTACAATAAATCAAAAAATCAGCCGGGCGTGGTAGCGTGTGCCTGTAATTCCGGCTACTCGGAAGGCTGAGGCGGAAGGATCACCGGAGCCCAGCAGGCGAGCTGCGGTGGCCAGGAGCGGCCGCTGCACTCCAGTCTGGGCGACCGAGTGAGACTCCAACTCAAAAAAAAAAAAAAAAAAAGAGCAAATACAACAAATCTGAACTATGGAAAAATAATTTGCGTACTCCCACCCATGACTGTAAATACAATACTCATGCTGATTTAAACAGTAAAAAAAAAAATCCACAGGCTTCAAAACACAGAAGTGGTTGTCATTATCCCGCTCATGTACCAGATTCAGGTCAGCATTTGTCGACTTTTGTGTTGCAGTGACTTTTGCCTTTACATGATCAATGCCTTGCAGGAGAGTTGCATTGATAGGCCCTTTTTCTTGATGTAAACTTGTGCAGCTGTTTTTATTAGTTAAGGTCTACTTTTGACTCCAGGTGCCTTTTCTGTTCAGAACTCTTTCCACTGGACTGGTATTTGCTCAAAAATAAATAACGGCTAAGAAGAAAACTAAAAATTCACAAGAGGCCGAGCACAGTAGCTCAAGCCTGTAATTCCAGCATTTTGGGAGGCCAAGGCGAGAGGATTGCCTGAGCTCAGGGGTTTGAGACCAGCCTGGGCAACTTGGCGAGACCTTGTCTCTACAATAAATCACAAAAATTAGCTGGGCGTGGTGGCGTGCGTCTGTAGTTCCAAGTCTTCCAAGTCTACTTGGAAGGCTGTGGTGGAAGGATCTCCTGAGCCCAGCAGGTTGAGGCTGCAGTGACCGTGAATAGTGTGCCACTGCTCTCCAGCCTGGGTGACAGTGGGAGGCTCCAACTTAAAAAAAAAAATTCACAAGGGCTTCTTCTGTCAGCAGCTTTTACTCTGCCTAGGTGTTTCCATTTCTGGCTTTGCATAAAACTTTTTTTCTGGTGTGAAGAATAAATATGCCTTTCCAAAATTGTATGACATAATTGTAGCAATTTTTATTTTCTATCATTTCTAGAAACAAATGTAATAAATATTTTTAAAGTCTCCTTTCTACTGGTTATGTAAATTAATCAAATCAATATATCAAACTGAGTGAAAGAAGAATCTTGACACTGATTAAAGGTAAGGAACTAAGTGAATAAGGAATCCTCACCAAAAATGTCGACACGAAAGTATGTCATGATCAGGTGAGGCATGAGGGCATCTTAGTATCAAATGATGTGACTGACTGTTGAACTGGACTCAAGGTCTTCCTTACAGTCACTTGCTCACCTTCCAATGTGCTTTCTGGAGTGGAAAAGAAAGAGTAAAGAAGAGCTGCCATCCCGGAACATCACACCATGGGCATGTGGATGACATTTGGCCAGTATCTGGCAGTGGAAATGAGGTTGAGAACTGTTTTCCAATCCTTTTATTCTAGTGACATCCACCTCACTGCTGATATTTAAAAGGACTGAAAATATCACAGCAAATTATCCTTTTAACTAGCTAGCATTGAAAGAGTCTGTTGTCCTATAAAAGCCAAATGTATTAATCCTTTGCACTCAGAAATATCTTGGGGATGACCTACCAGCTACTCAACAGTACTTTTTTGCAAAATAGTGAAAAATTAATTACTTCATATTAAATAGTATAACGTTGGAACCAGTTATTACTTTAGTGATACTTAGCTTATAACTGGTTTTTGAACAATTGAGAAAGTATTTATGACCAAAAAAACCAAAATTCTAGGTCATATTTTTAATGTACGGTAACGTGTGAACAGTCACCAACATGCATCGCAGATTCATTGATACATGCTGTGCAATAGGAATTTGTTTGACATCTTCCACCTGGTGTTTTTCTTTTTGAGTAGACAATGCAGTGTCGTTTTCTCCCTCCCACATTAATAATATGCGGTGTATTGTCCAGTATGCGTACCGCTGTGATGGCACTTCACACATTCTTTCTGTGTTTTACCAGCTGATGTTTTTTTACATGTATCTCAGTATATATGCTATCTCTTGATTTGCTTTTTTCATGCAATTGAAATAGCTTCAGCCAGGCTCTGTGGCTCAGCCTGTAATCGCGCGCCTTTGGGAGGCTGAGGTGAGTGGATTGCCTGAGTCCGCAGGTTCGAGACCCGCCTGAGCAGGCGAGACCTCATCTCTACAATAAAATCAAAAAAAATTAGCCGGACGTGGTAGCGCGTGCCTGTAATTCCAGCTACTCGGACGGCTGAGGCGGAAGGATCGCTGGAGCCCAGCAGGTCGAGGCTGCGGTGGATGGGAGCGGCCACTGCCCTCCAGTCTGGGCGACAGAGTGAGACTCCAACTCACAAAAAAAGAAAAAGAAATAGCTTCAAGGAAACACATTTTTTAAAAAATTCACACTGGTATTAGTTTGTCCTGTATAATCAATCACCAGAAATCTCTTTATGTCCCTTCTTAGGTTTGCTAGATTTACGATTCACCTCCCACCCCCAACCAGAGCAAAGGGTTGAATGTAGAGTGGTCCTGTCTGCCTGTCTGTCATTTCCAGTGATAGCCAGTTCTCCTTCATCAGACTGATTAAGGACATTATAAGGAGACCTAGGTCTTCCTATTGCACCTGTATTCAGCAGTTCTGCAGTTATAGGTTGAATATCACTTATCCAAAATGCTAGCCAGGCACAGTGGCTCACATCTATAATCCCAGCACTTTGGGAGGCTGAGGTTAGAGGATTACCTGAGCCCACGGGTTTGAGACCAGCCTGGGCAACTTGGCGCAACCTCATCTCTACAATAAAAAAAAAAAAAAAAATTAGCGGGGCATGGTGGTACGGTCCTGTAGTTCCAGCTACTTGGAAGGCTGAAGCTAAAGGATCTCCTGAGCCCAGCTGGTCAAGGCTGAGGTGGCTGTGAGTGTGCCACTGCACTCCAACCTCAGCGACAGAGTGAGACTTCAGCTTAAAAAAAAAATGGGAGCGTTGGGACCTCCTGCTTGGGATCAGGAGTGTTTTGGGTTTCAAATTTATTTAGATTTTGGAATATCTGCACTAAAGAGAAGGGACCCAGCTGGGCACGGTTGCTCAAATCTGTAATCCCAGCACTTTGGGAGACTGAGGCAAGAGGATTACCTGAGCTCAGAGGTTCGAGACCAGTCTGAGCAACATGGTGAGACCTCATCTCTACAATAATATTTTTTAAATTAGCCATGCATGGTGGCTCATGCCTGTAGTTCCAGCTACTTGAAGGCTGAGGCAGAAGGATCGCCTGAACCCAGCAAGTTGAGGCTGCGGTGGCTGTGAGCATGCTACTGCACTCCAGCCTGGGTGAGAAAGTAAGATTCAAACTAAAACCAAAAAAAAGAGGAGGGACTGAAAACACCCAGAATTAGCTTTTGGAGGACAGGCCCCTTGTAGTACAGCCTTTCCCCGCCAAGTAAGTGTTCTAGGAACCCATCAGCATCAGTGTACTAGCTAGTATTGTGAGAGGCTGCGTTCAGCTTCAGTGAATTTTGGGGGAGAGATTCTTTCAACATGTTTACCCATTTCATGATGGGTGATTTATGAGCGCACTTACCCCCACTGTGCTGAGTTTTTTGTTGTTGTTTTGTTTTGAATCAGAGTCTCAGTGGCACAGGGTGGATCATGGCCATCGCAGCCTTGGTCTTCTGGGTGATTCTCCTCAACCTTCCAAGCAGTTGGAACGACAGGTATGCACTACCACGCCCAGCTAAGTGCATGTCTCTTCTTAAACATCAATGGAAAAATAATGACTATCAAGGTGTGTTCTTCGAGCCATTTTGAGACTGGGGACATAATGGCCTTACTCTAGGATTTAGTCAACTTAGAACCAATCATTGCCTTAGCATAGAAGCCAGAATATTTTTGTTGTTCACAAAGAGAGGAAGTTTCTCTGAGGCAAATTAACAAAGCCTGAAAGCAACCTCATCCTCGACATAAAAGTGTCATTGTTTCCTAAATTTCTGCCTAAAATGTAGGATCATTATTTTTATTGTAATGTAAAACCAGTCTGTTTCCTAACGGAAAAGGAAGCTAAATAATCAAGATCATATTTCAGATGTTTTTATTCACAGTTTCAAGTTGTAGGTAATAATTCGGCAGCCCTTATCCTAATGTTTAAAACATCTTGTTGATTCCTGAATCAACCGAAAAATTGGTAGCAGCTGCAATAGTCCATTGGTACTTGAAACTTCATCAGTTGCCCTAGGCTGTACAAATTAGCCCAAACTGGTATTTGTGCTGGAATGCATTTTGTGGTCAATTTGCTCTAAAAAATAAGGATGGATGAGGCCAAGGCGGGAGGATTGCTTGAGCCCAGAGTCTAGCCTGGGCAACACAGCGACTTTACAAAAAATTTAAAAATTAGCCAGGTGTGGTGGGGCATGCCTGTCATCCCAGCTACTCAGAAGGCTGAAGTGGGAGGATCGCTTGAGCCCAGAAGGTCAAAGCTGCGGTAGCCATGATCATGCCAGTGCACGCCAGCCTGGGCAACCAGGTGAGACCCTAAATCAAAATAAATGAGTAAAAACAAAAGAATGTATTTGTATAATATAAAATAGAATACACATAAATGTTTGATAACTACCGGTCTGCGCTAATGTGTATGTATCCTTTTGAAACAAAAACAGACCAGGAATGCCGGGCTCCGTGGCTCAGCCTGTAATCCCGCACCTTTGGGAGGCTGAGATGAGTGGATTGTCTGAGCCCGCGGATTCGAGACCCACGTGGACAACTTGGCGAGACCTCATCTCTACAACAAATCAAAAAATTAGCCGGGCACGGTAGCGCGCGCCTGTAGTTCTGGCTCCTTGGAAGGCTGAGGCGGAAGGATCGCCGGAGCCCAGCAGGTCGAGGCTGCGGTGGCCGAGAGCAGCCACGGCACTCCAGTCCGGGCGACAGTGAGACTCCAACTCAAAAAAAAAAGCAAAAATGGTCAGAGTTGTCAGGCGTAGTGGTTCACAAATGTAATCCTAATACTTTGGGAGGCTGAGGCAAGAGGATTGCCTGAGTTCAGGGGTTTGAGACCAGCCTGGGCACGTTGGGGAGACCTCATCGCTACAATAAATAAATAAATTAGACCGGGCACGGTGGCTCAGCCTGTAATCCCAGCACTTTGGGAGGCCGAGACAAGTGGATTGCCTGAGACTACGGGTTCGGGACCAGCCCGGGAAACTTGGCAAGACCTCGTCTCTACAATAAATCAAAAATTAGCTGAGCATTATAGCAAGCGCCTGTAGTTCCAGCTACTTGGAAGACTGAGGCAGAAGGATCACCTGAGCCCAGCAGGTCGAGGTTGCAGTGGCCGTGAGCTTCCACTGCACACCAGCCTGTGCCATAGAGTAAGACTTCAATTCAAAAACAGATAAAACAATAGGACAGGCTCTGTGGCTCAGCCTGTAATCCCAGTACTTCGGGAGGCCCAGGCAAGTGGATTGCCTGAGCCCGTGGGTTTGAGACCAGCCCAGGCACCTTAGCAACACCTCGTCTCTACAATAAATTTTTTTAAAAATTATCCGGGCTTGGAAGCATGCGCCTGTAGTTCCAGCTACCTGGAAGACTGAGGCAGAAGGATTGCTGGAGCCCAGCAGGTTGACACTAGGGTGGCCATGAGTGTGCCACTGCTCTCCAGCCTGGGAGATAGAGTGAGTCTCCAACTCAAAAAAAAATAAAGTAAAAAAATAATAATAATACAGCAACATACCCAAAATATCATTTCAGATTATAATTAATATAAAAAACTAGTTGGGCTCGGTGGCTCAACCTGTAATTCCACGCCTTTGGGAGGCTGAGGTGAGTGGATTGCCTGAGCCTGTGGGTTCGAGACCCACCTGGGCAACTTGGCGAGATCTCATCTCTACAATAAATCCATAGGAGCCGGGTGTGGCAGCGCGTGCCTGTAGTTCCAGCTACTCAGAAGGCTGAGGCAGAAGGATCACCGGAGCCCAGCAGGTCGAGGCTGCGGTGGCCGGGAGCAGCCACTGCACTCCAGTCTGGGCAACAGAGTGAGACTCCAACTCAAAAAAAAAAAAAAGAGAGCGGGCTCGGTGGCTCAGCCTGTAATCCCGCGCCTTTGGGAGGCTGAGGTGAGTGGATTGCCTGAGCCCGTGGGTTCGAGACCCGCCTGAGCAGCGAGACCTCATCTCTACAATAAATCAAAAAATCAGCTGGGCGTGGCAGCGCATGCCTGAAATTTCCCGGGCTACTCGGAAGGCTGAGGCGGAAGGATCGCGGAGCCCAGCAGGTCGAGGCTGCGGTGGCCGGGAGCGGCCACTGCACTCCAATCTGGGCACAGTGAGACTTTAAAAAAAAAAAAAAAAAGAAGGGTAGAGCCAGAAGTAAAAGAAAACTGTTAGAATGGTTAGGATATAAAGCTGAGAACTCAGGCTGTGCAGAATGGTAAGGCAATGGAGGCAGGGCTGAGGTTTGGGGTTTGTTTTTATTTTTATGGATTATAGCTTTATTGAGATATGTACATAGGGTACAATTCACTAATCTAATGTCTACAATTCACAGGCTTTTCGTATACTTAGAAGTTGTGCAACCATTATCATGATCAATTTTACATTTTATCACCCCAAAAGAAACCCCATACCTATGAGAGTCATTTCCTATCATCCCAGCCCCTAGCAACGACTTTCTTGGCAAGAACTACATTCAATCTCTTAGATTTGCCTATTCTAGTCATTTGATATAAATGACATTATACAACATATGGTCTTTCTGACTGACTTTCACTTGCTAATGTTTTCAATTTCATCCATGTTGTAAAGGGAAAGTACTTTATTCTTTTTTAGGTGAAACATATTCCATGTATGACTATACCACATTTCATTTATCTTCACCAATTGATGGTTATTTGAATTGTTGTCATCTTTTGGCTTTTATGAATAATGCAACTGTAAATATATATATTTTTTGAGTTGGTGTCTCACTCTGTCACCCAGACTGAAGTACAGTGGCTGCTCCCGCCACCGCAACCTGACCTGCTGGGCTCCGGCGATCCTTCCCCTCAGCCTTCCAAGTAGCTGGAACTACAGCGCGTGCTACCACGCCCAGCTAATTTTTTTGATTTGTTGTAGAGATGAGGTCTCGCCAAGTTGCCCAGGCGGTTCTCGGACCCGCAGGCTCGGGCAATTCGCTCACCTCAGCCTCCCAAGGCGCGGGATTACAGGCTGAGCCACCGAGTCCGGCTTGATTACGCTTTTATGAAGCGTTGGGCTGACCAACCTTCTGGATGGATACAAGAAAGGATTCTCCTTTTTTTTTTTTTTTTTAAGATGTGAGATACAATTCAGGATTAGGTACATAAGTGATCATTATACAGGTGACGTTTGCGCCTCCCATTGGTCCTTACTTTGCCTGTTTTGGTATCAGATACCCTTATTAGTGTTATTTATGTCACACATCCCCCCCACACACACACCTCCAGCAGTGATCTGCTACTGCCAATTCCTTTCATGTAGCATTATGATAAATGTTCAGGGTCTATTTATGAATGAGAACATGTGGTATTGAGTTTTTTGTTTCTATGATGGACCTCTGAGTATGATGGACTCTAAATCCATCTAAGTAGCTGCAAAGGCCATGATTTTGTCCTTCTTTATGGCTTCATAATATTCCATTACGTATATCTACCACATTTGTTTTATATCCTGTCCATTTTAGATAGGCAGCATGGTTGGTTCCATGTTTTTGCTATTGTAAATCATGCTGTAATAAATATACGTGTGCAGGTATACGAAGTGGTTTCTCACAGTGGTCTTGATTTGCATTTCCATAATAACTAATTATGCTGATTATCTTTTTATATGCTAATTGGTCATTTGTCTACGTTCTTTGGAGAAAAGTCTGTTAAAATCCTTTGCCAAGCCGGGCTCGGTAGCTCAGCCTGTAATCCCGCGCCTTTGGGAGGTTGAGGTGAGTGGATTGCCCCAACCCACGGGTCGAGACCCGCCTGGGCAACTTGGTGAGACCTCATTTCTACAATAAATCAAAATTAGCCGGGCATGGTAGCGCGCAGCCACTGCGCTCCAGGCTGGGTGACAGAGTGAGATGCCAACTCAAAAAAAAAAAAAAAAGAAATCCTTTGCCAGTTTTTTTTGTGTGTGTGGGGATATTTACCTGTATGTTTTTGAGTTCTGAGAGTTCTTCATATATTCTAGATACAAGTCTTTTATCAGATATATAATTGGGAAATAATTTCTCCCATTCCATGGGTTGTTTTTCTTTTTCTTTCTTTTTTTTTTTTTTGATCAGAGTCTCACTCTGTCACCCAGGCTGAAGTGTAGTGGCACACTCATGGCCACCCAGCCTCAACCTGCTGGGCTCAGGCAATCCTTCCGCGGCAACCTTCCAAGTAGCTGGAACCACAGGCACTTGCCAACACACTGGGCTATTTTTTTTTTTTTTTTTTTTTCTGAGTGGGAGTCTCACTCTGTCACCCAACTGGAGTGCAGTGGCTGCTCCCCCCACCGGCCTCGACCTGCTGGTCTCTGGCGATCCTTCCGCCTCACCTTCCAAGTAGCTGGAACAACAGGGTGCTATCGCCCGGGTAATTTTGATTTATTGTAGAGATGAAGTCTCGCCAAGTTCCCAGGGGGGGTCTCAAACCCGCGGGCTCAGGCAATCTACTCACCTCAGCCTCCCAAAAGGGGCAGGATTACGGGTGAGCCACCGAGCCCGACTTTTTTTTCAGTGGGAGTCTCACTCTGTCACCCAGACTGGAGTGCAGTGGCTGCTCCCAGCCACCGCAGCCTCACCTGCTGGGCTCCGGCAATCCTTCCGCTTCAGCCTTCCAAGTAGCTGGAACTACAGGCGCGTGCTACCATGCCCGGTTAATTTTTTGATTTATTGTAGAGATGAGATCTCGCCAAGTTGCCCAGGCAGGTCTCGAACCCGCGGTCTCAGGCAGTCCACTCACCTCAGCCTCCCAAGGCGTGGGATTACAGGCTGAGCCACCGAGCCCAGCGGGCTATTTTTTTTTAACTTATTGTAGAACGAGGTCTCGCCAAATTCTCTTTGGTCTCAAACCCCTGGGCTCAGACAATCCTCTCACCTTTTCCTCCAAAGTGCTAGGGTTACAGGTATGAGCCACCACACCTGGTGTCTTTACTTTCTTTCTTTCTATTTTTTGAGTTGGAGTCTCTCTCTGTTGCCCAGGCTGGAGTGCAGTGGCACACTCATGGCACCCCAGTGTCGACCCACTGGGCATCAGTGATCCTTTTTCCTCAGCCTTCCAAGTAGCCGGAACTACAGGGGCGTGTTACTACACCCAGCTAATTGTTTGATTTATTGTAGAGACAAGGTCTCGCCAAGTTACCCGGGCTGGTCTCGAACCTGCGGGCTCAGGCAATCCACTCACCTCGACCTCCCAAAGTGCTGGGATTACAGGCTGAACCACCGAGCCTGGCCATCTTTACTTTCTTAAGGGG
>JAPVLO010001198.1:0-144247 GCA_027257055.1 Cephalopachus bancanus
CACGAAACCCAGTGGACCAGCCCAGAGAAGCCAGATGGTCCCACACAGTCACCTTGCTGCCAGCCATCCCCTCCTTGTGGAGCTAAAAGGGCAGCTCCTGTTCCTAAGATCACGTCTCTAGGTGCCCTACTCTGGCCTGAGGAGCTGACCGTCCCTGCACGTGGCAGTGGAGTGTCTGGGAGGCCACATGGAGCCTGTCCCCTTGCTCCCAGCTGGGCCTAAGCCTAAGAAACAGACCACCTTGCCTCTATTTCTGATGCAAACTGGGCTGGGTCTGAGAGGCCTGAAGAGAGTCAGGGCCAACCCGAAGGAAATCAGACACAGAATGTAACAAATGGAATTTTTTGAGGAAATTCATTTTTGCCTTCCTGTCTCCCTTTAATTTAGTTTTGGGATCTCTGTATGAGTTAGTTACAATCAAATCCGTGTGTTCCACTCATTCATCAATAAGTATTAAATATTAAAAAATCCAACTTGAGGATTGCTGGTGGACAGATGGCCATGGTGCCCACTGCCTGCTATACTTCAACCTCCCCTCAGTGCTCCTCTCCTGAGCTGCCTGATGGTGCCTTCCGACTTCTGTGTCTTGGTCATAGGGGGCTGATCACCTCTCGTAAGCTGTCCAGTGGCACCTTGTGACTTCCGTGTTCTGGCCATAGGGACTGGTTCCCTCTCTTGATGCTCAGAGGTGCCTTGTGATTTTTGTGACCTGGCCATAGGGGGCTGGTCCCCTCTCCTGAGCTGCCTGGTGGTGCCTTGTGACTTTCATGTCCTGGTTGCAGGGGGCTGGTCCCTTTGTCGGAGGACAGCCAATCCATACGTGGATCATTAACCTATGAGGTGGTCTTGGGCAATACTGGGTCCACCTGGGACAAGAGTGACCATCTGACCATTCAGATTCCTGCACAGATAGAATCTGACCCCATACCTGGTTGCTTGAGTGGTTGGTGGCAGGAGTTGAAGCTGAAGGCACAAAGAAAGGCAGAGAGAGAGGGCAGCTGATGGCCGGTCAGGGAGGCAGAGAGGCAGCTGATGCTGGAGGTTTCTCACTTCCTTCTGCTTCTCTCTCCCTTTCTCTTTCTTTTGCCAACCTGGTTCCCAGCCTGCTCTCTCCAAGTGTGACTTCTTACATTGCCATGGAAAAGAGAGGAAGAGGAGGGAGCCCTAGGCTTCCAATCACTCCAGCTGGAAATTCCAGTGGGAAGAAAGAGCTGCCCTCCTGGAGCCCACACACATGATCCCGGGGAAAACTCCTGTCCATGCGGGTCACAAGCCCCCTCTCTATGGCCAGGGGGATGGGTATTGATTATCTGGATTAGGTCATGTGCCTAGACCAGTGACCAGGCAGATAGTCCATGAATAGGCACAATGCAGGATGGCCATGATGTAGGTAAGTCATTTTTGTGAGTGCTGCTAGGGGTGGAAAAGGCTTAGCAGTGGTGGTCACATGCAGACCCATACTTCAGCCATCCACAGTTAGTCATCCACTGTTCCTAGGCATAGAGGGGAGAAAAACACAGATGCAGACCCTCACCTGCTTAGGAAAAGATGATGGACTCAACAGAATGTGTGTGAACATATTTTGTGAGAGTCAGTGCTTACAAGCAGCAGATTCCCCTGGAGAATGGGATGTCCTACTATTGTCCAAGCCCGGGTCCCTCTGATTTACAGAGCTTTACAGAGGCAGTGTGGAAAGCTTGTGGAAGGGAGATAGGCCCACTGCCCTAGAGCCCTCGGAAAACCACTGAGGCCACTGATCACATGACAATTTGAGAAAGGGAGGTGTGTTGGGTGGCAGGAAAAGAGTGCAAAACTCCGACTGTCCTCACCCAAAGGCAAACAGAAAAGGTCAGGTAACTCAGGGGACTCACTGTTTGCCAGAGTGGCCTGGCCTAAGGGAGTGAGAAAATGGGAAAATAAGGGAGTGACCTGGCCTAAGGGAGTGAGAACACAGACTTTGGGGTCAAACAAACAAAAAAGCCAGGCTCTTGTACAGAGTGATGACATGGAGGGCCCTACTCTGGTCAACCTCATTAACCCAGACTCCAGCTGTTAGCCCCAGTCCTAGAAGAAAGGGCTGAGCTGAGGGTAGAAGAGCATGGCCTTCAGCTTCAAGAGGGGCAAGAAGGACAGCAGGACAGGGCAGGGAACGGAAGAGGGCTTGGCAAGCTCCATCCTTGGAATCAGAGTTGGAAAGGACTTAGATGCCACCATGGAGGCTGTGAAGAACCAAAGCCCAGAACCAAAGACAGAGGAAGGGAAAGATCATGAGGAGGAAGACAGGTTCCATCCTGAACACATTAGCTGAAGACCAGTAGTTGTCCCTTTTACTCAGTAAGGGCCTCTGGGTGGGGCAATGCCCAGTGAGTAGAGGGCAATTGTGTCTGGATGTAACTAGCAGGAAGGACAATGTCATCCAGGCCAGGAGGGGATGAACAGGTTCACCTGCACTGCTGGGTGCTGCACAGTTTGGGGACCCCATTCCTATTTCCAGTCAGTGGCATCCTCTGTAGTACACACCAGGGTGACTGCACAGTCGGGCGTCTCCTTGCTGTTGCAAAGACCAGATGGGTCCGGCTTTGCGGATGGCACATTCAGAGACCAACCACATACCTGGGCCTAAGTTGCACCCAAGGGTCAGGGCAGGGTGGTGAAGTTTCTAGGAGAGACAGCCTTATGGGGCTGTGTTCACATAGTTGTCCAAGTGGTGGGGACAGAGAGGGGGTGCATCTCCCTTTGCCTGAGGAGGCTGGTCCGAGAGGCTTCAAGATGAAGAGGTCATAAACAGCCTGAGCATGGGGGCAGGCCCACTCCTGGCAGAGAAGATGAGGTAAGAGTGGCTGGCTCATGCATAGCCTTGCCAGAAAGCTGGTTTTGATAATTGAGTTTGCACAGACGAGTGGTGTGTGGGAACTTTGATCCTGAGGGGCTTCAAGTGTCTTTCTCAGAAGTTGGCTCCCACCCACTTGCACATACATCACACCTGTCCATCCATCGCTGCACCCTTCTACCATCCATACACAGAACCAAATATCCACCCCAAAAATCCACTCACCCATTTATTCATCCATCTATTCACCCATCTTTCCATCTGCCTACCAACCCACTCACCTTTTCATTCATCCATTCACCCACATACCTGTTCGTACATCCATGCACCCACCCACCCATATACACATTCACCCATCTGTCCATCTATCCATGTACCCACTTATCTATCCACTGCTTACACACAACTATACATCTGCCCATGAATCCACACAACAATTCACATTTTTATTCATTATCCACTCACATGTACAAACATCCCATCTGTCCGTCCATCCCTGCATTCTATCTACCCACTCACCCAAACATACAACCTTACATCCACCCACACCCCTGTTCATCCATCCATCCACTCACCCACACACCTTTCCATATATCCATTCATCTTTTCAACCATTCATCCACCTTCCCATCTGTCCACCCACCCACCTGTATATACATCTCAACTCTCCATCAATCCCTGCACCCTCCCATCTATCCACTCATCCACACACAACCACATATCCACCAATTAAGCCACGCACCCATCCACCCACCTTTCCCTCCATCCATCCATCCACACATCTACCCATTTCTTTTCCACTATTAAAGTGGACTCCCTCCCAAACCTTTACCAGATGGAAACATGTACTTTGGTCCATCCTTTTCACCTGCCCCCAGTCCTTGGAAGTCCTTTTCCCTTTCACAGTCCAGTAAATTGTTTGCCAAGCGGTGGAAATATGACTGAGCTTGTGTCTACCTGTTCTTGCAGGGTCATTTTTTGTCTTTATGTCCTTGCTGTGTTGCCTGGAGTAGGAGTGCATTTTCTTTCTCCCCCTGGATTTGAGCCTTACAAAAGTTCCAGAACAAAATTAAACCAAGTAGAGCATTAGATCCCCTTCCCTTTTGTGGAAATATCTTGCCACTGGACCAGGCTCCCTGGGAATTAAATAACTCTTCATTAGGAGATCAGAAATAGATTTCTCATGGGGTTTGTAGGCGTCAATAAACGGATTTGTGGAAAATGGGCTAGGTCTGGCAAATTTTAAATTGTGTTTTGGTGAATGTGCAATATATCTATGCAAATAACCCTTTGTTACTTTCTCCTTCTCTATCCTATTGGAACTCTTCCCTTAATATCCTGCTTTGTGTCCTTCCTTGTTTTTCCTGAATGTCTCCCCCAGCTTGAGGCTAGTGGCTTGGCAAGGGTTGTAGTCAGGTAACTGATATTTATTGTGCTAAATTCCTAATGTATGTTGATTGAAAAATTTTTTTTTTTTTTGAGTTGGAGCCTCACTCCGTCATCCAGGCTGGAGTGCAGTGGAATGCTTAAGACCATCCCAGCGTTGACCTACTGAGGCGATCCTTCCACCTCAGCCTTCCAAGTAGCTGGAACTACAGACACATGCTACCATGCTCAGCTAATTTTCTGATTTATTGTAGAGATGAGGTCTCACCAAGTTGCCCAGATTGTTCTCAAACCCAAGGACTCAGGCAATCCCCTCACCTTGGCCTCCCAAAATACTGGGATTACAGACTTGAGCCACCATGCCCGGCCACAGATTGCATTTATATTTCTGATTTCAGCAGCAGACATTTCAGCATGACCTAAATAGGAGGGCACTACTAAATATATAAACTCTTTGAATCTCAGTTTTCTCATCTGTCAAATGGGACAAAGTTTCCAAATGTCCTTCTCCAACCAAATGAAAATACCTTCAAAGGGTCTGCAAAGGCGACTCAACACCATGAAGACTAGTCCATCCTCAAAAGATTAAAACTTTGTTGAAATGGATGTGCTCTCTGGGAGTTCTTTCCACTATCAAATCAGCTTTTATTGCTATTTGGACATATTTGTGGGAGGAGGAGGACCAGGGGGTGTGGAACACAGGGAGGGAAGGTGTTGATGGAGTCTAGTGGAGCCAGGGAGGGAACAGGGAGAGGGTCCCAATCCGAGGGCCACTGGAGACCTCAAGGACAGATTAAAGGCTGTCTAGGGAAGGAGGGAAAAGGATACCTCTCACTAACCTCTAGACCATTCATTCGTCATGCCACTTTCTCTGCCGGACACCTCCCTGTCTGTGAGGCATCATGGTGTATCAAAACAGGACAGTTTCAGAGGATGAGCACTTCTCACCAGCCATACCCTCAGTCTTCCTTTCTTTCAAATGGACAGAAATGCTATGAGATCTTTGGCAGGATTAAACCACCCAGCCTCAGGTGATCCTTTATAGCAATGCAAAATGGACACAGCCTGTTTAAGAAGAATAACCCCCCTTTCCCTCTCCCGCGACAGTACCTGGGTGCAGGGAGATGACTTGAACCCACACGTCCCTCCTCTTTCCCTCTTGCCCTCCTGCGCCAGTATCTGGCCCTTATGGGGATGGACTGACCCCACAAGTGACCCTCCTCTTTCTCTCCCACCCTCCTGCTACAGTGCCTGGGTCTGTAGAGAGGGTGTGGGCCCACACGTGTGTGTGGAGCAGGGAAGCTGGTGGCTGTCGGGATCTGGCCTGTCATAGCTGGGAGATGGTCAGTCTGGGCATGCTGAGTGGGGACTGCTGAGTGGTGACAGGTATCCTGTGCCTCCCGACTTGGTTGGGTCCTGTACATACCCGCCTAGGTTGGCCCCTCTTGGTTCTCACCTGTGAGTACCTATGTGTTCCACCAGTGGGGCGCTCTACAGAGCCAAGGGCCAAGTCATTTCAAATGTAACATTCAGTGTGCCCTTTTCTTTTATTATGACCTTTCGTGGCATTTCCAAGTTACAATACCAGTGTCCTAGCCAGAAAGGGACCTGCCACTCAAAAGGCATTTAGAGGCAGGGCTCAGTGGCTCAACCTGTAATCCCAGCACTTTGTGAGGCTGAGGCGAGTGGATGGCCTGAGCTCGTGGATTCAAGACCAGCCCAGGGACCTTGGCGAGACCTCATCTCTACAATAAATAAAAAAATTAGCTGGGCATGGTAGTTTATGCCTGTAGTTTTGGCTACTTGGAATGAAGAGGTGGAGGAATCACTGGAGCCCAACAGGTCGATTCTAGGGTGGCCATGAGCATGCCACTGCACCCCAGCCTCTAAAAAAAAAAAGGCATGTGGCTGAAGAGAACCCGATGAAGGGGCTGCAGAAGGTGTTGTCAAAGTTAATTGACCTAGAGGGGGAAGGTTGGACCCCCAGGAATGTTCCCACCTCTGCCTGTAGGGGTAGAGATCGCTGAGACATGAATGTGGAGAAGGGGCCAGTCACAGGAGCTGCCGCCAGATGCAGGGGACCAGAAACGGTTCAGGACACTGCCACCTGAGCTTACGGATAAAGTTTTATTGGAAAGTGGCCATGTACACCCATTTGCACATGCTGTATACTGCTTTGTGTTGTAACTGCAGAGGTAAGTAGCAGTGGCAGAGACTGTGTTGCCACAAAGCCTAAAGTGTCTCCTATCTGGTCCTTAGCAGAACACATTTGCCAACCACTGCTGTTACGGGTGAATTGTGTCCCCGTGAATCCATACATTGCAGCCCTAACCTCCAGAACATCAGATTGTGACTGTATTTAACAACAGGGTCTTTAAAGAGGTGTTTACATTAAAATGAGATCATTAGTATTGGTCTTAATCCAACATACCTGGTGTCCTTATACAAAGAGTAGACGAGGTCATAGACACACACAGAGGGATGATCCCATGAGGACACAAGGAGAAGACAGGATCCACATACCCAAAAGAGAGGTCTCAGAAAGAGCCAGTTCTGAGACAACTTGACCTTTGACCTCCAGCTTCCAGGATTGTGAGATGCATGTCTGTTGTTTGAACCACCTGGTCTGTGGCATTTTGTTGTGGCTGCCCTAGCACCTGTGATCATGAAACAAAGACACTGTTAGAACCACAGGCAGGCAGAGGAGATGAGGGACATAAACCTGGCTGCTCCTTCTACACCTCCTGGTCTCCTGATCTCTTTGGCTCAGCCCAAAAAGAAGCAGAGTTGCCTGGGTGAGGCCACAAATAAAGGTGGCTTCCGGGGTGCAGAGAAAGGGAGACACAGGCAGACGATGAATCTGGGGCCAAATGCAGAATAACCAACATATGCAGGAAAAGTCATGAGAGTGGTGCCCACCAGCAGTTACCATATTTTCACATTCTTGTCCCAGCTCGCTCTCCAATTTTTTTTTAAAGGAAGTCCCAGAAACCATGTAATTTCACCCCAAAGCAGCTGATATGCATCTGTAGCAGGTAAGAACTTTAAAGAATGACAACAGGCCAGGCTTGGTGGCTCGGCCTGTATCCCAGCACTTTGGGAAGCCGAGGTGAGTGGATTGCCTGAGCCTGCGGGTTCAAGACCAGCCCAGGCAACTTGGTGAGACTTCATCTCTACAATAAATAAAAAATTAGCCGTGAGCGTGCGTGCCACTGCACTCCAGTCTGGGCGACAGAGTGAGACTCCAACTCAAAAAAAAAAAGACAGTGTCTTTATCATACCCAATAAAATTAACACAAATTCCTTAATAACACCTCATACTACTTTTTTCTCACATATTTCCATTGCTTCAAAATTGTCTTTTAACAGTCAATTTGCTCTAATCAGGAGTTAAACCAAGTTAACACATCACATTTATTTGATGAGAAATGGAGTCATGGATTCCCTTATAGGATGTCTCATATTTTATTTTTTTGACTTGGAGTCTCACTCCATCCACTGCCCAGGCTGGAATGCAGTGGCACACTCATGGCCACCCCAGCACCAACCTGCAGGGCTCTGGCGATCCTTCTGTTTCCACCTTTCAAGTAGCTGGAATTACAGATGCACACTACCATGCCCATCTAATTTTTTAATTTACTGTAGAGATGAGATCCTACCATGTTTCCCAGGTTGGTCTGAAACCCACAAGGTCAGGCAATCCTCTCGCCTCAGCCTCCCAAATTGCTGGGATTACAGATTTGAGCCACCGTGCCCAGTCGATTTCTCATACTTTAAACTCGTCTGTCCACACCTTGATGTTCTTGCTGAACTTGTTCTCTTGTCCCTGAGTCTCCTTTGGCAAACTGGTGGCTAGATGTGAAGTCTCACTAGGGTCCTGGGTGGTGCCTTCGGCTGTGGTACTTCACAGTCTCCTGCTGTCTGTGATGTTGAGAATGGTCAGCGGGACACAGACATCAGTTTCTGCCTGCCAGTGTCAGGTTCTCTGTTAACCTTTTATCTAACAATGTCCATGTTTGTTGATGATCATGGCCTAGTCCATGGTCTCATTCAGCTTTGAAAAATGCTGATTTTCTAAATCCATCATTCCTTCTGCATTTATTAGGTAGAAGCTTCTATAAAGGATATTTCCTTGTCAACTATTTAGTGATCCTGATATATACTTTTTACAGGAAAGAGAACAGATATATAAGACTTATTCTTTATCATCTTCCAGAGAACTAGGTTGGTAGACTAGCTACCTGTGAGTTTTTTCTCAGTATTATTAAGAACTCATAATTTAGAAACATATTTTATGTGAACTCGTAATCAATATTTCCTTTAATGCCAGACTGATCACCCTTCGGCCAGTGGGAGCCTTTCAAACTGGCTCCTGTGTCCTTTTGACCCGACACCACTGGTGTCTGGTCATCTGGGGTCTCATCATCTCCTTGCTTGCTGGCACAGGAAAACAACCCAAGCTCGTTTGTGTCCTTCTTTCTTCAGAGCGGTGATCAACCTTGTCCTGCCCAGTTCACTAGGAGCAGGTGCTGGGGCAAAGGACTAACAGTGCACCAGGAAGATGCACCCCAGAGGAGCAAGGGAGGTAAAATCGGGAAGTAGGTGGCAGGTACGGGGAGGTGTTCCCAGGAGTCATGGTAGACAACTCGCCCTGAGAGGGGAGGTCTGGGCCACAACATCTCAGCGCCACCTGCACGTGCCATCCTGGGCACTGTCAACTCCTCTACACCACCATTCCCCAGGGGCACTTCTCACCCCCATCCTACCACAGGGGAACCAGCTTCTTCATGGGCCTGTGAAACCTGGGCCCATCGGTTGGCCCCTCCTGGCACCCTCTGCTATGCATGGGGATTACTCAGATGCTGGTGGCACTACCATGACACCACCTGACAGCCAAAGCAGTGGTGTGACAGGGCCATGTAGACAGGAAGCCAGGCAGACAACTAAGCCCTTGGTATAGGGGCTGGTAGACCCAGGGCAGGGCATGAGCAGGGTCTGGCCCACCCACACTTATGCCTCTGACTCAATTTGTTCCTGTTCCCTTGCAGTGTGCATATCACATGGAATGATGTGTCCCATGTCCTTCCTCTGAGGGGAAGTGCAGGTGTAATCCTTCAGACGGTGGCCCACAGCACTCTCCTCGAGGGACATAAAAAGGCTTAGCAAATGATACTGCAGGCTCCACTCCCCATGTGAATCCAGTGGGCAGAATTCACATTCGTTGTCTCAGCCACCACCCCCCACTTGACTCTGCAGCTTCTGGTTTTGTGGAATCCCTATTGCATACCGTGGTGAGAACACCCTGCCCAGGGACAGAGATCTCTACCCACAGGACCCATGACAGGATGGGAAGCTGTATGCCACTCATCTGAGCCTGGCGGGCTGGTGGGGAGGTCCGTCATGTTGCTACCCCTGGCCTGGAGCTGTGCATGCCAGTATGTATCAGCCCTGATTCAGCATAGCACCACCTATGTGGCCACCTGCCAGGCATCCCTGAGCAAAGCCCTGCTGAAATATCACTAGCCCATCCACTTTTATCAGGTCAGGTTGTGCCTGGTAATGAGCCCACAGAAGACCGTTACATCCAGTGGTTTTGAGCCAGTGTGTCATGCCTGTAGTAACGTGTGCTCTTGTTCTGTGGCAATGTAATACAGGGACCATGTCAACAGAGCAGGCCTCCAGTACCCCGATGGCAGAGCTGACCCAGGTTCCAAAGGAAAAGAAAGCACATACAACGCAGTGGGCTCAAACCACAAGATGTAGTTGTTGCCCACGTAGCTCATCACCTGCAGACAGTGGCCTGATAAAGGTGAAGGTGGGTTGGTGATGGTCTCCATCAAAGGTCCGCTCAGGGACACCTGGCAGGGCTGGGCATGGGGTGGCGTGGACTGCCATACTCTTCCTTCCAGCACTGGTCAGCAAGCCCCACCATTCTTGTCTGCCAAGGAGTCAGTGTTTCTCCATGTTGTGCCATGCACGCTGGCAGCCCTGCTTGCAGGGGGGTTCCCTCTGCCTCGGTTTCTGTGGCCACCTCTGTGGGGCATGTAATACAGTACTATCCACTTCTGACTGAAGTCAACGTTATGTTAATTCCCTTAGAGTCAGGGCCATGTAGTACTGGGAAGCCAGCAGGAGTTGGTTTCATGACTTCTCTTTCAGAGGAGCCTCCTGCATGTCCAGAAAGCAGCACCAGGTCCTGGCCACCAAGAGGTATGGTCCGGGGGGTCAATAATACCAGGGGCATCCAGGCAGACAAGCTGCAATAGAGACCCCCAAAGTTTCCTAGCAAGGCCATACCTGGACTCTGCATGCTGGTGAGGCCCAGCAGAGGCCCCATGCCCAACTACGGGACACCAAGGGCCCTGAACCATAGATGTTCACTGTGACCTGAGTATTAGAGTGCCAACATATCACGAAGCTGGGTGGACACTGTGGTAATCCACTGTATGATAAAAATTACAGTCAGAATTTGGCCTGAGCAACCACAGAAGACACAAGTAAATGCCATGAACAGGAGGCCCGGACACCCATGGCACCCACCTCTTTGGCACAGTGCGTCTCTCAACAGAGGGACAACAGAGAAGACCTGTGCTGTCCCTACCATGCCAAGGAGAACTGCTTTAACCTCCTTGTTACCAAGGAAAGACAAGAAAATGACTCACCATATCAACAGCCATGTACCAAGTGTCAGAGGTACCACAGTGGCCTCGCAGCTGAGCCACAGTTGGTGCTACCTCCTGGTTACATTTACCACGTTCTGTCTGCCACCATCCTCCATGATGTGGCCAGCTTTGCAAAGGCAGAAGAGGTGAATTGAGTACAGGGGCGATGGGAGCCATTATCCCTGCATCCTTTAAGTCCTCGAGGTGGCAATCATCTCTATACTCTTTGAGAATGACATACTGTGTCTGATTTAATATTCTGGCCAGGACAAAGGGCAGTTTCCACAGAGCCCTTCCTGTAAAAATGACTTCTACCCTATAAGCCAGGGAACCAGTGTGAAGAATCTGTTACCTGCTCAGTGTGTTCATCCCAGTAATGCACTCTGACAGAGTCGTAACTCAGAAGCGTCTCTAAATAAGGGATGGACCCATAGACATCCCCAGGCAGTTACCTGGGCGGAAGACAACAAGTCTCTGAGGGAGAGGGAAACTACGATATCAGATTGGGATTTCCAGTTGAAATGTAAGATTAGAGTCTTAATTCACTTAGGTTTTTACTTGTGTCTCTCATCTTCTGTGATGAAAATCTTGGTCCATAATTACACTGATAAAAGTATACAGCCAGCCGGGCTCAGTGGCTCAGCCTGTAATCCCAGCGCTTTGGGAGGCTGAGGTGAGTGGATTGCCTGAGCCCGTGGGTTCGAGACCCGCCTGGGCAACTTGGCGAGACCTCATCTCTACAATAAAAAAAAAAAAAAACAAACAAAAAAAATCACCTAAAAACAATGAAATGGCTTTACTAATCTCCCATATGCAAGGTCCAGGCCCTGCTGAGGCTCAGAGGTCAGAGGAGGTTGAGAGACCGAGGGAGGAGCAAGGACATATGCTTTGTCATATGAGGTGTTGGTGGAGTCCTGGAGCCCCAATTCACTCATTGGTGGAGGGCTCCTCTGAGAACACATGGCTTCTGCTCCTAGAAATTCAGAGCCAGAAATGGGGCTTGGCCTTCCTCTGCTCCATTCCCTGTACTCAGTCCCCAGCCTGACTGAAAGGACAGACTGAACTGCGAAGTCATTTTTCATCTTGTTCTTAAATCCTGACACAATGATGAGAAAGTAGAGGCTATGCTTTTGGAGAAATGCACACTTTAGGTAAAATTAACTTTACCGACTTTGTCTTTTCAGAAACAGACTTCCAGGTATCAGAGGTATCTCATAGTGGCAATCAAACTTGCCCAGAGTAAAGGGAATTTACAAGGCCTAAGACATCATGCATTGGGCAAGGACTGTAAAAGTCATGAAACTTGTAATTACAAAAGTTATGACCGCTCAGAGGGAGAGCAGGTGGGTTTCGATCTTCCAGTAAATTGGGCACTATCTACAGGAAAGCCAAGAATCCCCCAAAGCTACCCACTGGGAACGCCTAGGAGATAAGGGGAGGTGCACCCATTAGCTCTAAGGAATGTCGTTTGGGAAGGTGCAGGAGAATTAGAATCCTTGTCATGCCCTTCTCTAGGGGCTATGATAATGTGGGTGTACATTAATGAGTCTCTGTGTTACAGGATCTCCAAGACATCCACAGGTGGTTGATAAGGAAGTCACGTGCAACATCTCCAGGAAAAGGATTTAAGCCAGGGCTTTGGGGGGCTATGTCGCCACACTCACCTAGAGTGTAGGCCCACTCCCTGTCTGTGGGGGGTGAACTTTTTTAAAAATAAATGTTTTCTTCTCTCACCTCTTTGTGTTGCAATTCTTTGCATTTACTTGGATCTCTGGGTTCCCAGCGTGCACCCCTGGCTTGCCAGCTGTGGCGGTGCGCCTCCCTGCACCTCTCAGCCTCTCCACCCTCACTCTGTCCGTACTCTAACTGACATAGTTTCTTATAGTTCTTTCAATAACTGAAGTTCTCTTTCTGCTTGAGGTCTTTGAGCATGCTGTTCCCTTTACATCTCCCCCTCCTCTTCCCATCCCCTTGTTTGTTCTTCAATTTCATAACACCTGAGTCAACAGGAAACAGTCCATCCTGCTTTTATTCTGGCAGTTGTAGTAATCTAGTTCTTTGCTACTCAAAGTGTGATCTCCACACCAGCCTTAGCAGTATGGCCTGGGAGCTTGGGAGGGTCAAGATGGCCGAACGGAGGCAACCGTCAGGATGTTCATTCTGAAATTTATCAAAATGACAGCTGGGACCACTAAGAGCAAAGGGGACCAAGCTCCAGCCACCTTCAGATCTGGCTCTGGTGTGGAACCAGCAGAGGATCTCCCACGAAGAGAAGGGCTGAGAGACTTAAAGAGTTTCACACACCTCCCACAGACCACTGCAGCCTTAGTAAGTCATGGGATAAAAAGCCTCGTCCCTCAACTCCCTTCTCCTACTGTCTTGACCAATGCAGAAAGCCATCCAGAGTCTGGAAAGAGGCAGTGCTCAGGTCTACATGGAGCCTGGGGGACTCTGGTTTCCCTGTGAAGGCTGGTGCCAGCTGCTGCCACCCCACCACAGAAAGATCCTCCTGATCACATTCTGTGGCCTTGGACTGGGTCACATGGGTGCTCCTCCCTCCCTCCCAGACCCTACAGGGTATCCCTCCTGTCACATCCTCAGAGGTATCCCTGCTGTCACACCTGTCCCAAACTCAATCCCGAGCTGCAATTGCAGCTTGATCTCAGGAGGCCACTGGACTGTGGGAAGGGAGGATAGGCCTCCCACAGCCCGTCATCACTGTCTTTCACATCCCTGAAGCAGCGAGGAAACTAGGAGGCAGAGAATCTTTGCAATTCCTAGCCAGTCAGGGCCCTAGTAGCCCACACTGAGCCAGAAGAAAGACCCCACCCAGGTAGAAAAGGGTGCCGCAAACATGCCTGATCACGTTGGGGGGACTGAGCCAGCAGGGCTTCTACTAGCCACTCACCAATGCAGTTGCTGGGGCCCTGCTGACACTCGACCACAGAAGGGAAGTGCTCTGACTTCCGGCAAGGCAGGGTCCTGCTTTCCACACTTGTGTAAAAGGAAATTTCCTGTACAGGCAGGAAACGGCCACCCAACCCCTGCCTGATCACTCTGGTGGAGCAGTGCTGGCTGGTGTCCCCCCAGACCCCATCCTCACTGCCACCTTCATCCATCTCACTTGTGGGTCACAGAGGAAATGAGGAAGGAGGTCAGCTCCACCTCATTTCCTGGCCAGCCCCACCACCTCCATCCCTGCCAATCATGAGTCACGAAGGGAGCAAAGAGAAAAGACACTTCTGCATGCCCACACATCTTTTGCCCAGGCACACATGCCACAGCTCTCTACCAGGTGGGGCACCCTGGGACCACACAGCCGTTCCACTCTGCCTGAACACCTCTGTTCAGGTGAACATCTATGTATCAGTGCTCCCCCGAGGACACAGCCTGAAGAGGTTGCCATTGGGCCTCTCCTCCCACACACACATGATGCTACAGCTACCTCTGCCTCTACATCCTATGGGGCAGGAAAAGAACAGGGAGTCAGGACACTAAAAGAAGTCAATAGGCCAGGTGTGCTGGCTCAAGCCTGTAATCCCAGCACTTTAGGAGGCTGAGGCAAGAGGATTGCCTGAGCCCAGGGGTTCGAGACCAGCCTGGGCAAGTTGGTGAGACCTCATCTCTACAATATGTCATGTGGTAGCGTGCATCTGTAGTTCTGGTTACCTGAAAGGCTGAGGAAGAAGGACTGCCTGAGCTCAGCAGGTCAACACTGAGGTGGCTGTGAGCATGCCACTGCACTCCAGCCTGGGCAACAGAGTGAGATTCCAATTCAAAGAGAAAAAAAAAAATGAAGTCAATAGACACAGCACACACCACAGACACATCCAAGAGTGGCTGGGGGAGAAAACATCACAAAGATCCATCTTAATAATAGCACCTCTAACAAACAGAAATAAACAAGTAAAATAAAACAATTAGATCTGATCCCGCAGATGAGGAGGACAGCACAAGAACACTGGCAATCCCAAAAGACAAAGCATTTTAACACCCACAAAAGATCCTGTCAGCTCCCAGGCAATATATACTAACCATTGAACTGTCCCGAAAGACAGATATCAAATTTAGAATATGGATGGCAAGGAGACTCAATAAGATCCAAGAAAACATCAATGCCCAAATCATACTGGTGATGAAAACAGTTCATGAAGTGAAAGCAGACTTGGTCATTCAAAAAATAAACCAAACCAAACTCTGGAAATGAAGAATTCACTCCAGGAATTTTAAAAACACATTCATAAACCTTAGTAGCTGACTTGACTAGGCAAAAGAAAGCATTTCAGAACTTAAAGACAGACTCTTTGATTAACCCAGTCTGACAAAAATAAATACAAAATAATTTTTAAAAATGAACAAAGCCTTCGAGAGGTATGGAATTATGCAAAGAAACCAAATCTGTCAGATTGGTATTCTTGAGAGAGAAGGGTAAAGTGAGGACAAATTGGAACAAGCTTTCAAGATATTATCCAAGAAAACGTCCCCTGTCTTGCTAGAGAGGCCACCATGCAAATACAATAAATTTGGAGAACTTCAGTGGACTACTATATGCAACAACTATCTCCAAGGCACATAGTCATTAGACTAGTCAAGTTCAGAAGCATAAAAGAAAAAAATCTTAAAGTCAGCTAGAGAGAAGAGACACACCATTTACCAAGGGAGACCCAATGAGAATAGCAGCAGACCTCTCAGCAGAAACTCCACAAGCCAGAAGAGACTGGAGTCCACTTTTAACACTCTAAAAGAGAAGCGATGCCAGTCATGAATTTCTTACCTTGCCAAATTAAACGTCATAAATAATAGCGAATTGAAGTCCTTTCCAGTGTGACAAATTCCCTTGGTGCTTGCCTCACTGGAAAGGACTTCCAGACCAGCCCTACAAAAGATATTAAGGGAATTCTAAGTATGGAAACCATACAAATCAACCACAAAGAAACTTCTTAACAGCAGTACATTAGGAACAAATTTCCACCTAGCAATAGCTAACTTGAACATTAAGGGCCTGATCACACCACTTTAAAAGTCCAGCTGGCAAACTGAGTTAAATCAACAACAACAACAATAAAAACCCACAATTCATCCTTCTGTTGCCTTCTGGAAACCCATCTCACTTCAAATGATAATAGGCTAATGGTCAAGGGATGGAGAAACATCTTTTATGCAAATGGAAAGCAAGGAAGAGCAGGAGTCACTATTCTTATACCAGATAAAACAGACTTTAAACCAATAAAGATAAAAAAAGGATAATAAAGGACAATATATAATGATAAAGGGTTCAATTCAACAGCAAGTAGTATCCATCTTGAAAAGAAAGAAGCAACCAGATATATAAAAAAAATTGCTATTCAACTTAAGAAAGGACAGACAACCAAACAATAATAGTGGGGGACTTCACTGCCTGTGAGGCACTTGAACATGCAGTACCGCTGACTCCACTGGAGCTGTAGGCAGGGGATGATGACTGCTTGGAGACCTCTGATCCCCAAAATGACTACTTTTATTCCACTCTCAAACATTTCCAGTTTGTTTGAACAGTTCTAAAGTTATCAAAATTATCCACAAAAGGGCATAAAATCACCATCTGGGACTCGAGTGAAAACCTGACAGTTCTGATATTTTGGACATTTTCACCATTGACATTTGAATAAATTCCTGGGTGTAAAATCTGGCTTCATCCCAAATGTGTACATGGAAAGTGCTTTATACAGTTCAGGCTGAGGCACTAACCCTGATGTGAAATCTAGTCACAGGTGCCTTATCTTCCAAATTTCGGCACTGGCTTGTTGTCAGTTTGAGTTCCTTCTTCAGACCCAGTTAACACTAGGGCATGCTAAACAGATTACTGAGCTTCTCTCCATTTCTTTCCCCTGATAAACCTGAAGTCGACAGGAAGTAACACCCATTATTCGAAGAACACAGGATCAAGACCTATCTCAGAAGCGATGCCTCAAATCAGGGTAAGGAAGGAAGAGCAGAAGAGAGATGCAAGTCTGACCTTGCCCAGTCTGGCCCTGCACAAGGAAGGCAGGATTCAAGTAACAAAATTAAAAAAGGAAAGCCTTGACCACACATTATTTCCTGTAAGGTGCACTCACTCAATGAACTTCATCTTGTTCTTCAACCAAGTGACAAAAGGATCTCTTTAATTCTTTTCTTTGGTCCTTAAAAGCTGCAGTAAAATCTTACTCATCACATCCACTGACATAGCTTCAGAGTAACTGTAATTGCTCAACCTAGATGTCCCTTTCCTTCTTCTTCAAGGATATTAACTGGATACATAACATATAATTATAAATGCATAATATTATATAACATTAAATATAACATAAAAATATAAATAACGATTAACTGTATTAATGAACATCTATAAAAAAACATAGAGAGGATCTCCCTAATAACCTGAAAGTGGGATGATGATGCCCGAGTGGCAGGATTTTGCCTCCCCAGAGCTCAGTCACTTGGGTGCTCTTATGCCTTCCTATTAACTCCTTTCAGTCAATCCTGTCATATTGGTGGGAATCTGACCTCCCTATTGGCTACCTCATAACTTTCTTTTTTTTTTTTTGAGTTGGAGTCTCACCCTGTTGCCCAGACTGGAGTGCAGTGGCTGCTCCTGGCCACTGCAGCCTCGACCTGCTGGGCTCTGGGGATCCTTCCGCCTCAGCCTTCCAAGTAGCTGGAACTACAGGCGTGCACTACCACACCCGGCTAATTTTTAAAAATTTCTTGTAGAGATGAGGTCTTGCCAAGTTGCCCAGGTGGGTCTTGAACTCGCGGGCTCAGGCAATTCACTCACCTCAGCCTCCCAAAGTGCGGCATTACAGGCTGAGCTACCGAGTCCGGCAACTCATAATTTTCAACTGCCATCTTGGTGACATCATTCTCCTACCAAACCTATCCCCGCCTGATAGAATCTTGGGGTTACCATGGAGTTGTCTATAAATACATTTGGATCATCACAAGTGACCAGTGACCAGTGTGACCAGTGACTTTCCTACTGGACACATGTGCTCTTTGGCTTCAGTCACTCACACAAATATCATCTCATCCCTTATATCTGCGGCTGATGTCTCCTCTTCTCTGATCATGTCAGGCAAGAAAATACACTTTTTAAAGTTCTTAATTAGATTTCTTTCCCCCTAAATTCAGTAGTAAAGTCAAAAGTGCTTGAAATAATGAGGGCAAGTATTGAACTAGAAATCTGGAGATCTAATTTCAGTTTTGGCTTTGAAATTTTCTAGTAGTGTGGCTCTGGGTAAATCATTTACATAACTTTGTGAGACAAAATCCATTTCCCTATCTGTTACATGCAGATTATAGACTGGTTAATCCTTCTAGTACCCTTCTTTTTAACCCTGAGTCTTAAAGAAAATACATACTGAAAATGAAATCAGATTTTTTTTAAAGCATTCGTTTTAAGCAAAACAGAAAAAATATCTAGGTAATGTTGAAAGCTAGCAATATATACCAAGAAGTTCCATCAGTTATAGTATTCCTCCACAGATATTCAGTATTTTTAATTTAGTGATGTTCAGAATGTAATGTTTACATGGTTTGAAACTTTCTATTAAAACTAACTAAAAAGAGGAAATAAAAAGAGAATAGAGTGTACCAGCTTATAAGGAGGCAGATATTCTGAATTATAAAAATTTGGACTGTTTCATTAAGCACTGACCAACAGAAACTGAGATGGGGAAGAAAATACAAAATGAAGAAAGAAAAAATATAAATAAAAGAGATGGAGGTATTTTCTAGAAAAAAGAAAGGTAGTTTGAGATGGAATGCTGAAGAGAAGCAAAGATTTTTATTAAAGCAGAAATAACACAGAGTAGAAACCTAATCAGAGCAGGGTAAAATAAAGTTGGTTTTGGTAGATACTTAGAAAAATAGAATAGGAAGGAAACTAAAGCTAAAAAACAGTAGCATTAAGAAAGTAGCTTATCAAAGAACCCACATTCAGTTGTTTGATTTATCTATTACCTCCTTGAAAACAAGTGATACTTGACAGATTTAAAAAAATTTTTAAAATATGGACTGCTTCATGAATTTGTAAATACACCATGCTAATCTTCTCTGCATTGTTCCAATATTAGTATATGTCCTGCCAAAGTGAGCATGGCACTTGACAGTTCTGAATGTAAATATTTTAGTAAAATTAAAAAAAGAAAGAATGGTAATCATTACTAAAACAAAAAACAACAGATGATGGCGAGGATGCAGAGAAAAGGGAACATGTCTACACTGTTGGTGGGAATACAAACAAATTGTATTTTAATTGCATTCTAGCAGTGGAAGTTTTTTTTTCACACTTAGTGAATGACATTTTCCTGAATGAGAAAAATGACTATAATCTAGGATTTGAGGAAATATAAAACACTCATAATAACTTTTAAATGTTCTTTTCTGCTTATGTGACTATATTAACTTAGATATTCATTTTTATAGAATTATTATGTGTCACTTTTTGGGTAACATTCAGAAAAATATGAATGAGCTCAATAGTAGGCTTCCTTTACACTTACGTTTTGTTCTCTGCTTTGTACCAGTTTTAATTGAAATAAGTATCTATCTATATTATGGCTACCTATACATTCACATTTACTGTATTTTGCTACTTGGTACATACTGTTTACTAAAGTGGTTTCCTCTGTATATATGTAGTGGTTAGAAATTCATTCCCAGTCACCTTCAGTGGAGTTGTAGCTTGGTTTATGTATTCACTAAAATAGAGTACACAGTATTCAAGTTTATAATATTGCATATATAAATAACAATTTCATTTATTAGTAAATTCCTATACTCTGCTGCTTGCTACATCCCGATTTTCATTAATAGTGATATAATCTTTTTAGTTCTGTGATGTTATATACGCTTTTCATAATTTTTTTGTCTTTCCAGGAACACATGAGGAATCAGAGAATAAGAATTTGGATGACATAAAAACCAAGCTTTCCAAGCCTCCAGATGCCTACCAGATCCCAACAAAAAACCAAGATGCTTCACTACTCCCTTTAGAAATTCTTGCTATTCACCAGCTTCTGGCCTGCATTGATTTTCTTGGCCCTGAGGAGCAGCCTGGTTCTGAAAATGGCAATCTAGGAAAGAAGAGCCTAAGTCTTGAGAGCCAAGGGACACTTGAAAGTGGGACTGAGTCTAGCACAAGTTTTACAGACATCAAAACACTGGTAGAGGATATCCACCTTCCCCAGCTCTTTGATTCCTTAAAAGATCTTGAACAATTCAAAGGTCTAACAGGAATCAAAACCAAAGATACAAGAGCCATCGAGGTGAATCAGGTGCAAGAAAAGTCAAGTGTCATAAAGGGTCCCTCTAATCAAGTCAAGAAGAACAAAAACAAAACTTCCGAGCCCATCAATGGTGCTCCCGTGGCCAAAATCCATCCAGAAGCCAGAGTGCCTATTAGAAGGAGAAGTGGTTTTCGGTAGTGCTGCAGCCAGTGACAGGTCTCCTGTGGATGTGGTCAAGCATTCTGAAAGCAGATCTCAGAAAGCTGTGCCCAGCAGAATTTGCAAAACTAGGGGCTATGGAAAGACAAAGACAAAAGAATCAGAGAAACCAACTCCAAGAAATCTGAACAGATGAAGCAGCCTGGGAACACAGTCAAGATAGAAGAGCTAACCACTCCCAGGATGAAGCAGAAAAAAAAAATCAACCTGTGTTTAGGCAAGAGACCTTTAAAAAGTCTCAAAGCTGCCTAGACTTGGATAAACTGAAGTCTGAAAGTTTTCCGTCAACCAGGAAAGAAGAGTACTAAGATAACTGGAGTCTCTATCTCCTGTACCCTGGGAAACTCAAGCAACAACAGAGACCCAAGCTATCTGCAGCTTTCAAACTACAGCTGGATACCCCACATGAGGGTAAAGGTCGTAAGAAAATGCAAGTCAAAGTCCAGAAACTAAATGGCAGTGCTGAAAAACAGTGCCCATCTCCATCTGAGTAGGAGCTGCCATTACCTGGAAAGGTCAAGCTAGTACCTTTGCCCTTCCCAACCCTGGGGAAACCTCAAGCTTGACCTGTTCCTCAATGGTCACAGCATCTGGCCTCACATAGGCCTGCTGTGCCTTACTCTGCCAGGCCTTGGCTCTATTAACTCAGCTCAATCTACTGCAATCAATCCATCCTGACCGACACAATATTTGATGGGTCCTGCCACACCAGCTCAGCCAATTTCGACCAATGTAACCTGACCTAGCTTAACAAATTCTGCATAGTCTACTATCCCTCGGTCTGCTGCTTTTAGGCCTGCACCCTACAAAACATCAACTTGTACTTCTCTTCATATTAAGCTTACTTCCACTGCTGGGACCAAGTTCCAGTCATCACCCAAGCCTAAAAGCCAATATCTACTCCAAGATTTCAGCCTCCAACCAATTCCATGGAGGAAACCTAATGTTCCTTGACCAGTAAAGTCAACACCCATCAGAGAGGAGCAGAGGCCAGAGTGTGAGGCCATGAAGAGGCAGGTCCAACAGTGTGAAAATGTTGCTAAATACATCTATTTGGGGGAAAGTGCAGTTTTTTGTTGAGATGGAAAAGGATATAGAAATTGTTCAATACTACAGCTACATAATATAAGATCTGCCAAGATTGTTGGTGTCACTTTGGGTACCAGCTAGTTTTCCACATATACAATGATAGATACAAATTTCTCTATTCATTTTGATTATTATATTTAACAAAGAATTTAATAGAATTTCTCAGTATGTGACCAATAAAGATGTCTTTTGAGTTTTGACATTCTTGTTAACTGTGATTTTTCTTTGGTAAAGTAGGGATCAAAGGCTGCATGAGAAAGAAGAAACTGAAAGTTGGATTGGAAAGAGGGGAAAATGGGATGAGAACTGGAGAAGAAAAAGGGAACCTGGTTCAGAACTAGAATGGCCAAAAGGAGAGAGACTCTTGTGGGCTTATGAAAATAATCAGGAATGGGGACAATGACTGAAGTTAGATGCAGATTCTGAGGTTAGGGCTGAAGAATAATATTTGAACAAAGTGGAAGAAGGCACTGAGTTTGGGTGACCAGAAGCAATGTAAAATATCTCTCACAGAGAGTTGCCTTAAGTCTCATGGCTTAACAGGTAAATATTTTAGAAAATAAGATATCAGACACATCCCCAATAGGTTGGGCTACCTTAACCATATAATTATAGCAGGAAAAGGTGAATATAAAACATAGGGGAGCCCTACCAGGGGAGTTGCAAGGTCCCACAGTAATTCTAGGGCAGTTGTTAACCTGGGGCTTCAATAGGTAAACTGTCACAGTTTAGGTCTACCCAGAACAGCAGTTGAAAAATAAATCACTATTTGCTCAACTATGACCAGGCCAGTGAGAAGTACTACTTGAGTGAACATTTACAACATGCAAAGCGACACAAAGCCAGTATCACTTTGTCACTTTACTAGTGAGGTTCCAGAATGGGTTGAGGGCACACTGCATGCTAAGGGATGAGGCCTCAATAGGAGCCCTTTGGGAGCCCCCAAAGTCCTCAGTGTTTTCAAGCACCTGTAGTGGCAACCTGGCTTTCATTGCACAGCATCTGGAGGTTACCAGCATACAAGATCAAACTTTTGGAAAGGTCTAAATATTAAGCCGAAGGGCTCCTGCCATCAACCTTTCTACAAAACCGTTGAGTGCAGCCTTCTTGCACTGACACCATCGACCAAGGTGCACAAGAAAAGTTGACTCAGTGTGTCCATTTCCACAGGATAACAGGTGGGCATGCCTGCACACTGGGTCACCCCCAAAGCTACAGGACACAGGCTTCCAATGCCTAGAGGTGCTCCTTGGGGAGCTTTGAAGCATAGTGGAAGGTAAAGAGAGTTGGAGGTAGTGGGGGGAGGGCAGGAAAGGAATGGAGAGGGCAAAGGTGAAGATGGCATAGTACATCACCACCATGAGAAAATCAGTAATTTACTATTCAAAATTATTTTTTGAGATATAATTTACACAACATAAAATCCACTTCAAATAGGCACAATTCAGTGGCATTTGGTATATTTAAAAGTTGCACAACCATCACAACTATCTGGTCCATAACATTTTTATCATTCCCAAAAGAAACGCCTAGATTTGATACCAATCAGTCATTCCCTTCCCTCCTTCCTCTGGTCCCAAGCTCCCATCAGTCTCTATGGATTTGCTTTTTCTAGACAGTGTATGAAAGTGGAATCACAGTATTTGACCTTTGGTATCTGGCTTCTATCACTTGGCATAACGGTTTAAAAGTGTACCAATGTTTTAGTGTGTGCCAGTACTTCATTCCTCTACATGACTGCAAAGTATTCTATTATATTACTGTACCACATTTGCTTATCCATTGTCAGTTGCTGGACATTTGGATTGTTTCCACTAAGTTATATATATTGAGATTTTATATTTTGCCAGGCATCACCTGGCTTAGTTCAGCCCACTTCACAGTTGAGGATGTAGAGTGTATTGGGAATTTTTCCAAGATTGAGAGCTAACAAGTAGGGGAGTTGGGATTGGAACACAAGCATTTGAACCTCAGAGGTAATAGATTCACATGATAGAACATTAGAAAGAGACAAAAGGGGAAATTTACCCTTTTCCCCACGTTTCCAAGCCACCCACTTCCCCTCTCCCTTAGAGATACCTACTTTTGCCACTTATATAAGTGTATGTCCAGAGATATTTATTTGCACCCCAACTTGTTTGTATCATCACTTATTGAATAATCTGTCCCAGAGATTTGAAATACCCCTTTTATATCATACCAAAATTCCTATATGTATTTGCATTATCTTTTTTACTAATTGGTTTTTAACCATTTTTCTAGAATTATTTTAATCTCTTTTGAGTTTTAAAAATTATGTAAGACATTATCCATTATGTTAATTATTCACTTGTGTTCTTTTAGAGCTTTTGCTGTTGTTGTTGTTGTTTTAGAAAATAGAGTTTCTAAAGAAAGATATTGACTCTAACACCATCATAACTGGGAACTTTAATACGCCACTCACAACGCTAGACAGATCATCAGGATAAAAAATCAGCAAGGAGATCCGGAACCTCAATGTGACTCTGGACCAAATGCACTTAATTGATACCTACAGAACACTCCATCCAAAGACCACAGAATACACATTCTACTCATTACCGCATGGAACGTATTCTAAGATCGACCACATAATTGGCCATAAATCAAGCATAAGCAAATTTAAAAGGACCGAAATTCTACCATGCACCTTCTCGGACCACAGTGGAATAAAAATAAACATTAACACCAGCAAGTTCCCCCCAAAACCCACAAAGACATGGACACTAAACAGCATGATGCTAAACAACTCCTAGGTCAATGATGAAATCAAAACAGAGATCAAAAGATACCTGGAAACAAATGAAAATGAAGAAACATCTTACCAAAATCTCTGGGATGCCTTAAAAGCTGTAGTAAGAGGGGAGTTTATATCCCTGCAAACACACATGAAGAAAATGGAAGGATCACAAATTAACAGCCTAACAAGCCACCTAAGGAAGCTGGAAAAGCAAGACCACAAAAACCCTCATTTCAGCAGAAGAATCCAGATCACCAAAAATTGGAACTATTTCCTCTGAAAACGGGAACAAGACAAGGATGTTCACTCTCACCCATCCTGTTCAACATAATATTGGAAGTCCTGGCTCGATCAATCAGAGAAGAGAAGGCAATCAGGGGTATCCAAATAGGAAAAGAGGAAGTCAAGTTATCTCTCTTTGCAGACGATATAATTGTGTACCTTAAAAATCCAAAAGAATCTGTCAAAAATCTCCTTACACTGATAAAGGCCTTTGGCAAAGTCTCAGGATACAAAATAAATGTGCAAAAGACAATCGCATTTCTTTACACCAATAATAAGCAAACAGAAACCCAAATAAAAAGAACAATTCCGTTCACAACAGCCACCAAAAAAATGAAATACCTTGGCATCTTCCTAACCAGAGACGTGAAAGACCTTTACAATGAAAACTACAAAACACTGCTCAAAGAAATCAAAGATGACACAAACAAGTAGAAAAATATCCCATGCTCATGGATTGGAAGAATCAACATTGTGAAGATGTCCATCTTACCTAAGGCAATCTACAAATTCAATGCAATACCCATAAAATTACCAGCAACATTCGTCTCAAACCTAGAAAAAACAACATAGGAATTCGTATGGAAACACAAACGTCCAAGAATAGCCAGAACGATCCTCAGCAAAAAAAGCAAAGCAGGTGGTATCACATTACCAGACTTCAAACTTTACCATAAAGCTACAACCAACAAAACAGCTTGGTATTGGTATAGGAATAGGTATAGAAATCAATGGAATAGAACTGAGATTCCAGAAACAAAACCTCAATTTCTCAACCAACTCATCTTTGACAAAGCCTCCACCATCTACCACTGGGGAGAGGAGAACCTATTCAGTAAATGGTGCTGGGAAAACTGCAGAAGATTGAAACAGGACTCCTATCTATCCCCATACACAAAAATTAACTCCAAATGGATCAGAAACCTAAATGTAAAACCTCAAACCATAAGAACCTTAGAAAATGAAGGACAAACCCTCATGGAAATTGGAACTGGCATCCAATTCCTGAACAAAACCCGAAACCCACAGGTCATAAGAGAGAAGATAGACAAGTGGGACCTCATTAAACTGACAAGCTTCTGCAAAGCCAAAGAAACCATCAAGAGAGCAGGGAGACAGCCTACAGACTGGGAAAAAGTATTTGCCAACACCAGGTCTGACAAGGCTTAACATCTTGAATCTACATGGAACTCAAACGTGCTGAAAAGAAAAAAACAAACAATCCCATTATAAAATGGGCAAAAGATATGAATAGATACTTCACAAAGGAAGACATCCGAGCAGCCAACAGACACATGAAGAAATGTTCAACCTCACTAATCATCAGGGAGATGCACATCAAAACCACACTGAGATACCACTTAACTCCAGTCAGAACGGGCAATTATCAACAACTCAAAAAATAACAGCTGCTGGAGAGGGTGTGTTGAAAAGGGAACAATTCTACACTGTAGGTGGGAGTATAAACTAGTGCAACCTCTGTGGAAAGCAGTGTGGCGATTCCTAAAAGCTCTAAATATCAACCTCCCATATGACCCTGCAATCCCTCTAGTGGGAATATATCCTGAAGAACTCAAATCACTCTATAAAAAGGATACTTGCACACGTATGTTTATCGCAGCATTGTTTACAACAGCAAGAACCTGGAAGCAACCATGCTGTCCATCAAAAGAGGACTGGATTAAAACAATGTGGTACATATACACAATGGAATACTACGCAGCCATAAAAAAGAACAAAATAATGAATTTCGCAGCAGCCTGGATGGAACTAGAGTCTGTAATACTGAGTGACCTCTCACAGAAACAAAGATCTGAGTATCACATGTTCTCACTCATATAATGGACCTTGAACATCCAATGTAATACTATAAGAAAATGACCAACAGTAGTGGGAAACTATGGGGGGGAGGGAGATGGGATTAATGGTAGTAAATATCTGTCTGGGGACAGGGAAACACCTCTCATCAACAAGGGTGCCTGAACGAAATGTATTTGTATACCTAACCCTTAAATGTACCCCACAATATCATAATAACAAATACTGATTATTAAAAAAAATGGAGTTTCAGTCTGTTGCCAAGGCTGAAAGGCAGTGGCACTATCACAGTTCATCACAACCTCAAACTCCTGGGCTCAAACAATCCTCCTGCCTCAGCCTCCTAAGTTGCTGGTACTACAGGCATGTACCACCATTCAGGCAATATTTTTTAGATGTTATCCAGACTGGTCTCAAACTCCTGGGCTAGAGATCCTCTTGCCTCAACCTCCCAAAGTGTTGGGATTACAGGTGGTAGCCTCTACACCTGGCCTGTTTTTGTAATAAAGTATTAAAAAACATGGTGGCTTGCTTCCTGAGATTTTTTCCCAGCTCTGCTCCCATCCCTGACTTTTATCCTTTGTGTTTGTTGTTACTCCTGGCAGTTTCTTTTCTGGGAGGAACTGTGTCCTGAAAAGGAGTTCTGACTGCTTAGGTTCAAGAATGTCGAAGGGCTAGTTTGCTTCTGTCTTTCAGAATCCACTACTAGACCCTGTACTTACTTTGGGACGGGGCAAAAAGGCTGGCAGTTTCAGCTGTTCTCCAACTGGCCCTCTGTGCTTTCCAGTGAACATCTGCTGGCACTTTGAAGGCCACCTGTCTGCCATTCCCTCTTGTGCAGTGGTCACACCAGGCAGCTCTGGTGCCTATTAGTTTGCCCAATCCACTGTGTTGGGGTTCAGAGGGAGAACTTTGTCCTCAAGTTTGGTGCCAAATGCTACACAAGTTTTGGTTTTCTTTGATCTATTTCCATGAAAGGATTTCGGGAGATTCAAAGATACTGTGCTGCCTCCATCTTTCTGAGGTCAGTGTCAATTTTTTTGACATAATTATTTTAAATTAGAAGCCCTGTAGTTTCCTGAAGCAGAGCTCCATTTGCTCCAAACTAGTTAAGACTCTGAGTCAGACAAGGATTCCTGAGTCCCCTCTACCTCGGTACTTCATGCCTGTACTTGCTCAGTCCATGTTCTGAGTGAGAAGTTAAAAACAGTCTAGAGGGCTCATATTTGGGAAACATTTGGCCACTGTGAGAGGTGGAATAACCCTGCTGGGAAGATGAAGAATCCAGAGGCAGGCCCTGGTTAGGAAGGTGTAACTTTCCCTTCCCTCTATGGCTTCCCTTTGTATCTACTTTTTTAAAACATGAACAAAACTGAAACTCCAATCTCACCTCAACCCCTGCCCCTCACAAAACCGATCCATATAATTTTCTTCATCTCAGTTAATGGCAATTCCATTATTCCGGTTGCTCAGGCCAGAAGCTTTTGAAGTCATTAGACTCTTGTTTCTCCCTCCCAACTGCATACCCAGAACATTAGCAAATTTCATCAACCTTAATTGCATCTAAAACCTTTCTACTTCTAACCACATTCCTCCATTGTCATATTAGCTCAAGCCCGCATTATTTCCTGCCTGGATTATTGACATATCCTTTTCACAACACAGAGGTTCCCAAACTTTCTAGACTTACCAAGCTCTTATCTCACTTATCTCACCAAAAGAAGTATTTAACAGTCTTATTTATTAAATAGTTAGGTACCAACAATTTAATAAGCATTTATGCTTTACTTAGAAAAGGGGTCTTTGGATAAGATGAAAGATGCACTGATGAGATTATCCAGGATTATTAGGATGAACCCTAAATGCAATCCCATGTGTCCTTATCAAATTAAGGCAGATGGAAATTGAATACAGACAGAAGAAGCAAAAGGCAATGGACTACACAGGCAAAGGTTGAAGGGATGAAGCCACCAGGCAAAGAATGCTGACAGCCACCAGAAGCTGGAAGAGACAAAGAACAGTCTCCTCAAGAACCTCTGAAGGGAGTAGAGCCCTCTCAACACCTTAATTTTGCCCCCGTGATGCTGATTTCATACTTTTGCACTCCAAAACTGTGAGAATAATTTTTTTTTCTTTTTAAGACACCAAGTTGGTGGTAATTTGTTAGAACAGTCACTGGAAACTAATACAGCTTTGCAGAATATTGCATCGTTGAAAGTAACATAGCATGACCTGATGTTAAAGCTGTGAACTCCCTCTGGGTAGAAGTTCACACACTACAGATGTCAAGATTTGCAATGAATCCCTCACAAATTTAAAATATCCTGCTACACTCAGTTGAATCTGCTGTGACATCTTGGGATAACATTGGTGCACCTTTTGAAATACAGTCCTAACTAGTGTTTCTGCTCTTACTTTTGCCCCTAAAATTTGTCAATATGGCAGTCATAATTCTTTTTAAAACATAAGTAAGATCCTGTCACTATTCTGCTCAAATCTCCATGGCTTCTCATTTCTCTCAGAGCCAAAGTCTGAGGTCAGCACACATATCCTATAAAAAGCCAAACAGTAAATACGTTAATCTTTGTTGACTAGATTGTCTATGTTTTAACCACTCCACTCTGCAGCTGCAGCATGAAAACAGTCACAGCAAATAGATAAACAAATGGGCATTGCTATGTTCTAAAAAAACTTTATTCACAAAAGCAGGCTGCACCGGTTTGCTGACTCTTGCCCTACAGGACTTATGGCTATGCTGTCTCTCACTCACTCCACCACTCCACTCCAGTCAAACTGAGTCCCTTTGCTGTCCCCTGAATACTGGAAGCTCCTACTCAGGGCCTCTGCACTTCCTCTCCTGTGCCTGGAATTCTCTTCTCACCTCCTTCAAGTCTTTTCTCAGATCTTATCTTTTCAGTGAGGCTCTCCCTGACCACACTATTTGAAATTGCAATCGCCTCACTGTGCTTCTTTCTACTGTGCCTCAATCTGATTCCATTTACCTGGGCCTATTTTTCCTTTAGTACTTTGAGCCTTCTAATGGGTTGTGTAATTTACTTTTTTATCATAATTGGTTATCATGATAAATGTTTCATTGTATATACCACTCCCTCACTCACCACAAAACTATAAGATCTTGGAAAATTTCTTTCCTCTTTGTTCACTGATAAGTGTACAATGTCTTAAAATGTGTCTGGCACATAGCAGATAATCAATTGACATTTGTTGAGGGGATGACTAAATGACTGTTTTACAAAAAGAATAAATATAGGGACAAGCAATTTCTCAATCCTGATTAAAAACAACAGTGCCTGGTCATAAGCCAATACGTTTCAAAACATACATAGAAACTGAATATAAAATGAGATTCAGATGCTCCATTTACATAGCCTAAAGTTTCTTATGTCATTTAATTCTTGTTAGAATTGTCATGGTTGAGAATGGCACTCATACCAAAAACAAAGATTTTGAATTATTAGTAAATAAGTTATATAAGCCACAGCTAACAGGTAACACAACAATATGTTTAACATAAAATGAATCCCTCTTGTACACACTTAAGTATAAATTTTAATGCACTCACTTTAAAGATCCTTCTTTCCTAGTATGCATAAGAACTCATTTCAAAGTAATCATTTTTCTTTGTGACAGGAGATACCAGTCTTCAAACAGACTATGGGTGGAGTGCCAAACCACAGATTCATCTTCATGCAACTGGTTTTCCATGCTTTCTTCTCTAGGGTCACCTTCTTCATCAGGTAACTCCAACTCCAACTGAAAAGGAATATAATTTGTATGCATTCATTATATAAAAATTTAAAAGATCCCAGGGCCTTTGTTAATTTGCCTTTACTTGAACCAGTTCACTTCACATCTTTATCTTCCTAAGAATTTACTTTTTGTATTTGATTTATGTTTTAGTCCCAACGGGTTCACAACAAAATTTTAACAACAGGAACAATTTCTCTTTAGCACACACGCTCTTTCTGCTTCAGAACTCTCCTATCCCTAGTAATATTCCAGATAGGCTGTTTTGTTGTCTTGATGCTTGAACATCAATAACATTAACAAGGGTCAATACTTGTTTCCCTCAGAAGGTCTTCCTTTATCTATCATCCTTATCTGCCAACTACTCCTTTAGTCAGTACCCAAGTACCTACATATTCAACTGGGCTTTGATGCTACCTTACACACCACCTTTGTACCTGTTGGCACGCTGCATGACAAAAGCATTCTTTGATGGTCTGCATGTAGCTGATCCCAGTCTGGATGCCTGCCTATGAGTACATGGCCACGAAAAACACTAAAAGCAACTTCGTAGTAGGGGAAGTGATGGCTGTGTTCAGTTACTCGATATTATGGAACAATCTTCTTGATGAGACAAAGGTCACTCATTTACTTAGAAACAGAATACCAAAACTTGAAGGGGTAACAGGTACTTCAGGAGACACATTTTTAAAGAAACAGTATTCCTCTGTGATTGCCAAAGAGGTGAGTCCTATTTCTTTCAAGGCAAAAAAAAAAAAAAAGAAAAGAAAAGAAAAGAAAAAAACCCCCCAAAATACATAAAGAGGTAGTTGTGGGATAAATTAACCAAATCACAAAATCAGGGCCAAGACTAGAAAAACAGAGACAACAGACTTGACTGATCTCGGAGATGCATCTTAGAATTCAATAATGTCTCCCCTTTGGCCAGCCATTTGCCATACAATTTCAACAGAAGCTCACCTCCTGTTGTTCACGGAAAAGCACTGTTCTTTGTGTCTCGGCTTCTATCCCTGAAGCAAAACCAGACTTTCCAAGACCTCCTTGTCATCCCGGATAACAGAGAGGTTCACAGACTTTCACAATCATCTAGTTACTAATCTGAAGCCTGAGATGGAGGCTGAACCATGGCTCTCTTCCGAGGCATCAGGGCTGGATTGATGATGGGAAGGATTCCTGGGTTCAGCTGAGCCTGCCCAACTTCAGGTCTCCGGCAGGATGCAATTGAAGTCTCTATGGTGGGAATGAGATCTGTCAGTCTAGAAAGGGAAAAGAAAAAGGTCCGTGTTAAAGTGTGGGAAAGTAAGAGGGCGTGGGCAGAGATCATGATGCTTTCCCCCCTTCAATACTCACCCAGACCTTTAGTGTCTGCACTTCTCAAAGGATGGCCCACAGGATGTGACTATGTTACTAAATATTCTGAAAACATGTTTGAGGGGCAAATAAGTTTCTAACATGATCAAAATATGCTGAGCAGACTTCCTTCCAGCAGAACTTTTTATGCACAAGTGTGCATGGAGAATCTTAAAGAGAATGCTATAAGGAATGCAATGTTTCTCAAGCTTATTTGATCTTGGGGCCCTTTTAACTAACACCTCCTAGGATTTCCCAAAATATACTATGGATGATGATGCTAGGTTTGAGGCAGGTGATTTTCAGATGTAGAGGGAATTTAAACTTGGTTACAACTAGCTGTCAAAATGGTCTCTACCATGAAAAGCATGCAAATGAGCAAATCTAACATGGCAACTAGAGGGAATAAATAAATAATTCAAGACAAAGGATTTAAAAATGGTGTGACAGAAACGGTTTCCTCCAACACAACCACACCCTTTTTTCCATTGTAATAGAATTTTTAGCAGGGCACAGGGTCACCCAAAGTAAAAATCACATAGCCCAGCCTTTGCAACCAGATATAGCCATGTTTCTTTTTTTTTTTCTTTTTTGAGTTGGAGTCTCACTCTGTCGCCCAGACTGGAGTGCAGTGGCTGCTCCCGGCACCGCAGCCTTGCCTGCTGGGCTCTGGCGATCCTTCCGCCTCAGCCTTCCAAGTAGCCGGAATTACAGGTGCGCGCTACCATGCCCAGCTGATTTTTTGATTTATTGTAGAGACGAGGTCTCACTGCCCAGGCGGGTCTTGAACCTGTGGGCTCAGACAATCCACTCACCTCAGCCTCCCAAAGGCGCGGGATTACAGGCTGAGCCACCGAGTCCGGCTTATAGCCATGTTTCTAAGATCAGCCTTACATGGGATGCAAGCAGATTGTTATGTGGCAGTTTCTAGAAACCTTAGGAAATAACTGGTACATGTCCTTTGTCTCTTGCTCTTTGACCATTTCTGACTATGCTTGGAATAGGAATGCTGCCATGTTGATCCACGCCGTCATGGTTACACTGCAGGGATGCTAGAGTGGTGAGCTTGAAGAAGTCTGGCTCCCTAAGGGCTTCATGGAGCAGATTGCCATGCTGGCCTTGGACTACAGTACTTACCTCCAGAGTTTACTTGGGAGGAAAAAATAAGTCTCTATCTTCTATAAGGCATTTTGAACTTTCTGTAACTCACAGTCAAATCCAATCCAAACGAACATAGGGAAGACTGCTGTGTGGTTGCCTGTTCCCTGTGATGATGCCAAAACCAGTGCTGACTTCTATTCATTCATAGAAGTCTAGTCAGCTGGTTACTACCTAACTCAGATCAGAGTTGGCTGTCCTTTGAAACTACACTTTAGGGAGTATAGGTGAGGTTAGGTCAAGATTAACAAGTCTCACAAATATTTCCAAAACAGCCACCATGAAATACAAAACAAGGGTCAAAGCTGCTGGTCCCATGTCCCTGTCCCTCCCCATGATATAACCCCAAGTTATATACCTCCTGGGCCTAGAAAATTTTCACTGGCATCCTGTTAGAAGAACACTCTGTGCTGGATGGGGAATTGGTGATATATAAACTATCACATCTAGGGAGGCTATAACTTGGGAAGGGGGAGAGGGAAGGAAAATGGGACAGATGTTGAAGTAGAAAAAGGTGTGAGAATGAAAAAGCCAAGGGGGAGGGAGGTGAGCAAGCTTCTGTATAAACCTGCACTGTTCTTTTCCTGAGAAGACCATCTTAGAAACATGTAATTTGGAGACAAAGTTATACTTGAGCTTTAATTCCCCACTAATTGTGTGATAATGGGCATGTCATTTGACCTCCTTCAGACTTGGGTTCTTTATGGGTAAAAGTGAGAAACATACCTATGCCTATAACATAAGGCAGAAGTGAACAAATGCATCAATAACTGTGAAAATGTAAAACTGTTTTATATTATAAACTGTAGAGTGTCTACAATGTTAGTTTGTTTGGACGCCAATGTATGTTCTTTGTGGAAATGTGGAAAGGGATACCTGCCTTTGTACATGCCATGTTTGGCTATGAACCCAAAGGACTAAGCTAGTTAAATCAGCCCCAAACCTACTCCCAAAGAGGTGAGCATGGCAGAATGACTGCAGAAAATGGACAGACTACAAATAACAAGTCTTGCTCATTAAGCAAGTTTTCTCTGCTTATGAAAAACTAAAGTCTTGTTACTCTAGAGCCATATCTGAAATAACTCCATGAACACAGCAGGCATTCTATAATATCCAAGAATTAAAAAAAATACCCAGATTATTGTACTGTTCTACTAAAATACACATATCCCATCCAGGGTACTCTGTCGATACAGTTTACTGTACCACTTTTTTGCCATGGTAGGTTGGTAGAGAAAAGAAGGGTTTTAACATTTTCTGGACTACCTCCAGAATTTGCCATTTGGAAGGTGTGGTAGTCATGAGAATGTGCCTTGCAGACCTTCACCTATAGGGGGCATAAAAGACCAATGCCCCAGCAGTTGTGCCTCAAATTTACTGCTGTGTATGCCCTGAAGCCATGCTTCCCACAGGTTTCTCCCAGTCCTTATATCCCACGTGCAGGGATTCCTGGGAGACAGGAGTATACCTCTGCTGGCTGACATTGGTACAAGGGTTCTCCAACAACTTAGATGAGCCTTCCTTAAACTGTGTGACAGTCTAAGTCACTTTATTTCATGTTTCTCTATCCCTCTGGGTTAGACTCGCATCACCTTCTAACGGTCCTCCCAACCTTGGCCTCCTCCAAGTTCTCTCCCACATGGCCATTTCCCCAAGTAACATCCTTGAACATTTAATACTCTCTTGGCATCTGCTTCTTGGAAGATCCTGCAGATGTTCAATTAAAGAAACAATTCTCTAGGACTAGGCTATTTTCAAGAGCAAAAGAAGAAAACCAATAATCAAAAGTCTTTTCTAGCCGGGCTTGGTGGTTCAGCCTGTAATCCTGCACTTTGGGAGGCTGAGATGAGTGGATTGCCTGAGACCGTGGGTTTGAGACCCGCCTGGGCAACTTGGCAAGACCTCATCTCTACAGTAAATCAAAAAATTAGCCGGGCATGGTAGCGTGCGCCTGTAGTTCCAGCTACTTGGAAGGCTGAGGCGGAAGGATCACCGGAGCCCAGCAGGTTGAGGCTGCAGTGGGCAGGAGCGGTCACTGCACTCCAGGTGACAGAGTAAGACTCCGACTCAAAAAAAAAAAAAAAAAAAAGTCCTTTCTAAACTCAGGCAAGGTTTCTGATAAGGGATTTAATTAATAAGAAGAAAAATTAAACACAACGATAAAATATATTTTTAGAAAGCAGAATAGATGCCATCAATTACAAGTTAGGGACAGAAGTACTTACACATTTACCCCCTCCCCAAATTAAAACATCACTCTAATCCTATCAATCTGAAAATTTAAAATGGGTTTTTCTGGTGTCTGTGTGATATTACATAGAAGATACAAACCATAATTTGGTTCAGGTTCTATAATTCTGATTTGATCCAATGAAAATGTCTTATTATTTGTGCATAAGAATGCTCTCTCTTTTTAGATTGTATGATGTCATTTATTTTTTCCCTCAAAATTTATGATTAAAGGATAGCACTTAATCATTCTGAAGTACAAAGGTGAGAATTTATGACAAATTGCCACGAGGAAAATATCTCTTCTAAAAATAAGAGCTTATATCAAAGAAATGAAAATTAAAACTACACTGAGATATCACCTAACTCTAGTTAGGATGGCCATCGTCAGTAACTCAAAAAACAACAGATGATGGAGAGGATGTGGCAGAAGGGAACACTTCTACACTGTTGGTGGGAGTGTAAACTAGTACAGCTTCTGTGGAAAATATTTTGGCGATTCTTTAAAAGATCTACAAATTGACCTTCCATATGATCCCGCAATTCCTTACTGGGAATATACCCGGAGAAACTCAAATCACTCTATGAAAAAAATACCTGCACATGTATATTTTTTACAGCATTGTTTACAATAGCAAAAACATGGAACCAACCGTGCTGCCCATCAAAAGAGGACTGGATAAAAAAAAAATTGGGGGTACATATACACAATAGAATATTGCACAGTCATAAAGAAGGACAAAATCATGAACTTCACAGCAACTTGGATGGACAAAGAAACAGAGAACTGAGTATTGCATGTTACCACTCATAAGTGGACCTTGAACAATTGTCATAATACTATAAGAAAAGGATTGGCAGTAGTGGGAAACTGCCAGAATTGAGGGGAGGTGGGATTGGCAGTAGTGGGAATCTGCTGGGGTAGGGGGCACACCTCATCAACAAGGGTACCTGCAAAATAAACATTTGTATACCTAACCCTGAATTGTAGCCCACATCTTTAAAATAAAAAATTTTTAAAAAGTAAAAAAATAAGACCTTAAAGTAATTGTGTGTAAATAAATCTTCAAAATAAGACTGCTGTAACACAGCCGTCCTGCCACCTGCATTCTTTTGCATCTCTTTAGCAACATAAATAATTTCAGTACCCAAAATATTATTTTAGCTTTAATGTCACTTTCTCCCCTCCATGCTGTATTTAATTACTCTGTTACAAGGATAAGTAAGTTTTAGCATGTATAACAGACCGGTTTAGTTCAGAAAACTAAAACATATAATCCATACATGATTTTACTTAAGTCAGATATGCAAGACTAGAAAAAAGTAACTTTTCAACCTAGAATATGCTTTTAATACAAGAACAACAAAAGACTTAAAAAAGGAGAAAATATTTCTTTTCAAACAGCTTTGACTAGACTAGCAAAAAGTCAAAATAGTAAATATTTAGTTTTTACTTTAAAAGCAACTATCCATAAATAAAATGTACTAAACAAGATATAACAGGATGAGGATCACGAGCATGGAGTATTCAGACTCATTCCGTTCAGATGATATGACACTCTAGAGAAACAAAAGTCCTTCCTAAACAATGTAATTCATATCTCAGTAACCCTTCAAGCACCACCTCAACTTTACCACTTAGACCAGAGACCTACTCACAGTTCCCAATTTCTACTTCCTAAAAAATAAAAGTTTTAGCCTCTCAGTTTCTGAGTGTCACGTCAAATCCCTTGGCTTACCCTAATTCCACAATCCCCTCTTAAAAGGTACTAAAATAAAAGTTTCTTCCTCAGATGGTAGAACTCACCATGTAATTATTCAAAATTAGGAAACTGCAGGTAAAATAATCAACTAGAAATAAGTACACTTGTTAGCATACATGGTTTTATAGAGTAGGGAGACAACAGAATTGCTCTTTCTGATTAACCTCTAACTCTTAAAACAGTAAGGCCAGAAAATTAAAATGAATACTATATACTTAAAATCTTCATCTGTATCCATTTTGAATAGATGTGAGAGTTAAGACAATGACTGAAATTATATGATTGTAAATGTTTACTGTGAAACAGTACAAAACTTGCCAAAAAGAGATTTAAAAATATTAACTGATATTAAGCATTAAGTAATTTGGAAAAATCCCAAGGTTGAATTGTAGCTATCAGGGAACAGCAACAATAATAAAAAAATGCTTTCGTACATGTACACGTTGAGTGGCAAATAAGCAAACCCAGAGTCAATATAGTACATCAAAGACCAGTACTTAAAGTAGTATTTTGATATATAAGGAAAGAAAAAGGAAAAGTAGAACGCTGACTGCCATGGATGAAAAAGCATTTCAACAATTTACACAAAATGATACTAAAGTTTTTTAAAAACGATTTCCTAAGGAGATCAAGTCACAGTAAGTTAGTGTTTTCATAATACATATTGAGTTATTTGCTCCTATATCTAGACTGTTACTGTCTGAAGTCTAAATGTTGTGACAGCATTAATACCTGAGGTACATTAATTTACATCTTCTGATAGGGATTCTAGGAGGATTTATGTTGTGTTTCCAGTTTTTCATCTTCTTCACTTCCTCCAAAGAAAATCAAAGGAAACGGTCCTAGATGGCAGCCAATAGTCACCCCAACAGCTTTGCCCAAATGTGTGCTAAGACGTGTTTGCCACATGTCAGCTTGCTTTGGTGTGAGATCAGGAATTGATAAGCCTACCCTGAAAGCCAAAGGTTCAACGTAGCCTGCAAGTCAAAGTCCATCTAAATCTGACATGAGATTTCCCAAAGCAGCAGCTGCCATAGCTGAAATTCCCCAAATAATTCCAATAGACAGCTCAATATGGGTTCCGGCAACAATCATAATTGCATTATCCAAAAAGCCAAGCCCTCCGAAAGGTATCGCATTGAGGATGAATACACATCTCACCTGTTCCGGGGTGGGTGGTGGAACTTCCAGTTTTTCTTGGGCGATGGAGATGGACTCCAAGAGGTGGAAATCCTTGAGTAGGCAGCTGCTTTCACTGGAGTGCAGACTACAGATGAAGTCGCGCGTGCATCCTGTTCCGTATTCAGCACCTCCATGGGCTCCTTCCACGGGGCGCGTGCCCGGCCTCCGCTGTGAGTGCCAGCAGCCCCAGCCCGTGGCCGTGCCAGGATGGCGGGCAGACGGGCGGGCTTGGCGGCTGACCTGGCCCTGGGCTGCGCGCGGCGGCTCAGCCTAGGCAGCTGCTGGGGAGTGCGGCTCCCGGTGTGACGCATGCCATGGAGGAGCTGGCTAGCCCTACTCGGCCCCGAGGTCCTCCCGTGTACACCCATGCACACTCGGGCTTGGCCCCCCACCCGTGCCCCGTCGTCTTCCTCTTCCCCACCGCGGCGGAGAAAAACCTTCTGGGAGAGAAACTTTCCCAGTTGCGCGGAAGGGAGAGCTCCGAAGGGCGGGCGGCTCCTGGGCGCGCCCCAACACTTTTCAAATCAGTGACTTTTTCAAGATTATTTTAATGTTAGGTTTCTAAATATTCTTTTAAAACCATGTCTGAATGTACATGTTATGGAGAAGATGCCTTAAAACACAACAGGTTTAAGTATAGATAGTAATACGAAAGCTTTTTCTTGATATTTAATTCACATTAACCTCCAATGTGTAAATTAGTTATAGTCTTAACATATATTCTAACATAAAGGTTTGTATTAGTATGAATTGATACTTTTTAAACAAGCTAGAGTGTGAAACTGATGTCAGTTTTCAGTTTTACAAAAGTGTAATGGGAATTTGTATTGAAACTTTTGTTTGTAGACTTATTGCAAAAGTATTATTTTAGTCAAACTATCCCATAACTTCCTGAGGAATCCCTATATCTTGCAGAATAATTTAGCACTCAAAAAATTAAACTGAAGCAAACAAGGAAGGGGATGATTAATATAGTATTTATAAATTAGTTAAGCTTTTTATAAATCATGGGTATTAGAATCTAAATAGCAGTCATACATCAACAGCAGAAGCTAAGTAATTGCATTTTTGATTTGTGCCAAAGCTTTAGAGTATACATAAAATTAAGTTAGAAAATTTACTTTTGATAAAAAGTAATGTGGCTATCATATATTTTAAATCTTTCATCTTTACACATTTTCACATAATCTCAAAAAGTCATATGTTTTATAAGACTTTAACTCATTTGTTACCTTATCTGGGCTAAGATTCCCCAAGAAGTTGCAAAGTAACTACAAATGGCCCATGAATGCACTATTTAGTTCTCCGTATAAATAAAATAGTAGTTTTCAAGAATACTGGCCTTATATAATACAGTGGGATTAAAAAGATAAACTGAAGTCACAGTACAGTAAGGTTTTAAAAATACATACTTTTCAATCAACACATATTAAATGAATAATTAATTGCTATTAAGTCAATTTACAAAAAATGTAAAAGATTTTCTGATACTCAAAAGGGCTAAAGACCAATGTTAGAAATTTACAGCAAGTGTAAACAATTAAAGTAACAATGGTTTCAATTAAGAACAATTTAGCACTGGTTCTCAAAATACTGAATCCTGGCAGATAAAGAAAATTCGGAAAATGTTTAAATGATTTCAAAATAAATTTGGTCCTTTTTTTCTTTGAAAATTAGACTTCTACTTCTTTATGGATTCTGGATGAGGAGAGTATTATTGTGAAAAATTTTAATTATTAGAACGTATTCTTCTGTGTTGTGCAATATATAAACTTTATAAAAGAAAGCTTTGGACAGGGGGATACTCCTTATCAACAAGGGTGCCTGAACGATACATATTTGTATACCTAACCCTTAACTGTACCCCACAATTTTAATATAAAAAAAATATGTTTTTTTTTTAAAAATTTTTTGAGTTGGAGTCTCACTCAGTCACCCAGACTGGAGTGCAGTGGCCGCTCCCGGCCACCACAGCCTCAACCTGCTGGGCTCCGGTGATCCTTCCGCCTCAGCCTTCCAAGTAGCCGGAATTACAGGCATGTGCTACCACGCCCGGCTGATTTTTTTCTGGATTTATTGTAGAGATGAGGTCCCGCTGCCCAGGCGGGTCTCGAACCCGTGGGCTCAGGCAATCCACTCACTTCAGCCTCCCAAAGGCGCGGGATTACAGGCTGAGCCACTGAGCCCAGCTAAAAAATATGTTTAAAAAAAATGTTTTTATGATTCCTCATATGGCAATCTTCTTACATTTAATTGTTTTTTAATGTTTAATTTTTTATTATTTATAGGCATATCATATCAACAGAATTTCTTATCATTTGATATGAGTCAGCTCGACTCCTTTGGTATCAGAGCTTTCATAGAGACTGCAACAAAATACAGAAGCACTATACTGCTCAAAACACAGGATTTCTGCTTAGACAGCTGGACTATAGTATCTCTAATGAGAGATACTGGCACCATTCATATTTATTAGCAGATGTAAAGACTACAGAGTATTAATCTATGAGAAATGTGAATTTAGAACTTAACACCGTTGTTTAGCCTCTAAGTTACGTTATTTCTGCCCTTATTACTAAGTCTTGCTCCAGTAAAGAACAAGTATTTTATCTGTTTCTGCTCTAGAACTAGTGACAGATATTGAAAAGCACCTAAATAATTTTCACAGAGCTTGGAATTAATTTTCTTTATCTTCAAGCAGCAGTTGCTGGTCCTCTCACATCAAGAACAACCTTGAGGGATGAGTCGACAATAGTATGACTGATTTTTAAATATTTTTTTTTTGGTAGAGACAAGGTCTCTCTATGTTGCCTAGGCTGGTCTCAAACACCTGGACTCAAGCAATCCTGTCAATTCATCCTCCCAAAGTGCTGAGATTATAGGCGTGAGTCACTGTGCTTGGCTGAAACTTGTTTCTTGAATCACAAAGTAACTACAAATGGCCCATGAATGCACTATTTAGTTCTCCGTATAAATAAAACAGTAGTTTTCAAGAATACTGGCCTTATATAATATAGTATGTAAAAAGAAATTATAATTTAGAGTCTGAAGTACTGGATTCAAATTCAGATACTGCTTCTTTCTAGTTTTAGGATCTTAGGCAAACCACATAACCTCTTATTTCCTCAACTATAAAATGTAATGAAGAATGCTTTCCTCTGAAGATACACTGTATATAAAGTGTAGTAGAGTACATAGCACACAGTTGGTGCTCAATAAATGCTAAGCTAAACCCTAACCAGGTGCCAATTCCATTCAACAAACATTGTCAAGTGCCTATGTGAAACACACAGTGCAAGATGATAGTAATTAGGGCAAATTTTAAAAATAATCATTCATGGATTTTGCAAAACTATGAAATAGACTTTAAAAATGAAGCATCATTCTTTACAAACTATTTAAATTAGCATAATATTTTTTATGACTCTGGAAATGTGAATTTAAGCATGTCTCAGGTAAAACAAAAACAACATGGGTTCAGGCATTTTATAATTATAAAAAAATTTCTGGAGCCTACGCAAGTAATAAAAGTGTACATTTTCCTTTGTGTTTACTCTCTCCAGGCAGAACGTAAGCTTAGAATCAGGAACCATGCTTTCAAACTCTCACATCCCCACAGTCTCTCCTCCATCCCTGGAGCAGACATAAAATAGCAAGAATGCACCTAATAACATAAGGTGGTCTGTTACCTTCAGGTGTGGTGGATCATAAGAGTTTTGCACTGCTGCAAGCAGGCAACAGTTTTGCAAAAATACCTGGAATGCTTCATTCTCTATAAAACCTGTTTGCAGTCCCTGGCTCATTGGGTTTACCATCTGACTTCCTAAGAAGGGTACAGAGAAAAGAAGAGGTTATAAACAATCATGCTTGTCTTTTAGCCCAATAGAATGAATGGCTGTCCAAAGAGGTCACAGAACTGACCACTGGCCAAGACAGGACTAAAACCTAGTTGTCTTGACTCCTAGCTTGGGATTTTTTTCTTACAACCCAATGCCTCTATTAATCCATCAAAACAGAGGACTGGATTAAAAAAATGTGGTACATATACACGATGGAATACTACGCAGCCATAAAAAAGAACAAAATCATGAATTTCGCAGCAACCTGGATGGAACTAGAGTCTATAATGCTGAGTGACTTCTCACAGAAACAAAGATCCGAGTATCACATGTTCTCACTCATATAATGGACCTTAAACATCCAATGCAATACTATACGAAAATGACTGACCGCACTGGGAAACTAAGGTGGGGGGAGGGAGATGGGATTAACAGTAGCAAATATCTGTCTGGGTACGGGGAAACATCCCATATCAATAGGGTGCCTGAATGAAACACAATTGTATACCTAACCCTTAACTGTACCCCACAACTTCATAATAAAAAAAATAAATAATAAAAAAAAATCCATCAAAACCATTTCTTACTTTATAAAACACCCCAGACATGAGCTGCCCTAGTTATATCTTCGAGATTCAAGATTAGGAGTAGAACTGACGATATGGCCCCGTTGTAGATACCTGGTTATGCTGTTCCTGTTGTTGTGTGAGATGAAGCCATAGCCTCAAATTGCCATATCTTCTAATAAGAATCAGATGGCATAGTAGATCCAGTATGCAAGAAGAAGACAGTTTTATAGACTGCACTTTAAAAACAGCTTGGTCTCTCTGACTGCACGACTTACTGTTTGTCCTGCAGAAATGCTACACCACATTTAATCTCCAGGACCAAAAGACTGATAACTCCACTTACAAGATTATCCAGATCCTGGATACTCCTATTGCCTAGTTTCTAAACATTCTAGCATCCAAAAAGGAATAGGCAGGAGGAAACCAAGTATGAAGTTCAAATGTGGTTAGCAGTTAATATGGTAAAAGCTGAAATTACTGATTAAAATCGCATTTTTGGGATTAGCAACATATTTAATTTATGGACACTATCTTTTTTTTTTTGAGTTGGAGTCTCACTCTGTCACCCAGACTGGAGTGCAGTGGCTGCTCCCCCCCACCTCAGCCTCGACCTGCTGGGCTCCGGTGATCCTTCCGCCTCAGCCTTCCAAGTAGCTGGAACTACAGGCGCGTGCTACCACACCTGGCTAAATTTTTGATTTATTGTAGTGATGAGGTCTCACCAAGTTGCCCAGGCGGGTCTCGAACCCGCGGGCTCAGGCAATCCACTCACCTCAGCCTCCCAAGGCATGGGATTGCAGACTGAGCCACTGAGTCCAGCTTATGGACACTATCTTTAAGGGCTAGGAAAATGTTAGTGAAACGAAGGGTGATTATAAAACAGATGATGACCCAAGAAAACCTCCAAACAATGGTCACATGAAATGCAATCAAGTCTGAATAAATTCATGCCACAGTCTGGATTTCTTAAGATAAATGTTTTTCAAAACTTCCACGGCAACCCCTTTGGGTCCCCTTCCACTGTGGGAGCTTTTCTGTCCTCTCAATAAATCCTGCTTTAAACGACAACAACAAAACTTCCAGCATTCAACAACTAACTGTTGACACAGCATTATTTGACTACAGCCTCATCTTACTAGGAATTATAGCTCTAGAGCAAGGACTGGTGGGTCATTTCCATTAGATGACAGGGATTCTTTCACCCCAGACACAAGGATGGCACACATGTGAGGTGTGAGGAGGGGAAGCTGCATTGCTTCTTCAGTCCATCTGGAGTTGGGTCTTTATTATGTACCTTCAAGTTTGTGAGTGTTTGTATTAAAACATCACCAAGAACACACACACTCTTATTCTTTTTTTTTTTTTTTTTTGAGTAGGGTCTCATTCTGTCACCCAGGTTGGTATGCAGTGGCATGCTTATGGCCACCGCAGCCTTGACCTGCCAGGCTCAGGTGATCCTTCCACTTTAGTCTTCCAGGTAGCTGGAATTACAGGTACACGCCACCATGACTTGCTAATTTTTTGATTTATTGTAGAGATAAGGTCTTGCCAAGTTGCCTAGGCTGGTCTTGAACCCCTGGGCTCAGGCAATCCTCTCACCTCAGCCTCCCAAAGTGTTGGAATTATAGGCATGTGCCACCGCGCCTTGCTCACTCTTATTCTTATATGTCCTTAGTTATTTGCAAGCATGAAACCTTCCACAACCTAACAAAAATGGAATTCTGTATTATCCATCACTTTCAATTGTGTCACTGCACCTCACCATAAGAATAACCAAGAGTTGACAGCAGACCCTGTACCTCTTAACCTCTGAGTTTTCTCATTTGTTAAAACCAGAACAACATACTTTAGGATGCAATGCACATTAAGTGAAATACACTCCATGCCCTTGACAACCAAGATTTGCTAAAGAGAGGAAACCTTAAGGTTAGGTACACATACATACCTCTACAGAAGTCCATCAGAATGAGACCTTCCCAAACTTCGCTGTTACTCATATTGTTGATGCTAGAATTAATGTAGCCCACAATGTTTTTGTGCCCTAACAGGTCCCTCTGTGAACAAGAGTTGAGAAATATATCATCAGTTACAGACACCAATGGGGGCACACTTAGTCAGTTTTATTAACACAGATAACAAATACACAAAGAAGACATGAACAGTGTTGAGAGGTAGGGTTAAGAACAGGATCAAGAACAGGTTTCCAGAAGTCTCTGCCATTTCAATAGCAATTCCATAATCCTACTAAACCAGAGTTCTCTGTGGAACAAGAATTATACAGTCAAATGCACATAATATGCCTACTTGCTCACTACATCAATACTCCCTGTAAACCAGAAGTAAAACTCTCGTCTCCAGAAACCTTGCAGAAGGTTTAAGAGAGGAGAGACAGTATGAACTAATTAAACATGTGAACTTTAATTAAGAAAAATAAAATAAATGTTTTTCCTGGTTGTAAAGGCAAAAGTGAATTCAATTTGATTCTTTTTTTTTTGAGTCAGGGTCTCACTCTGTCACCCAGGCTGGAGTGCAGCCTCACTGTGGTCTCAATCCTAGACTCCCCCATCAGCCTCCCAAGTAGCTAGGACTATAGGCATGTGCCATCAGCTCATCTCACTTTCATTTATTTATTTATTTATTTAGTGTGAGATGAGGTCTCACTATGTTCTTAGGCTGACCTCAAACTTCTGGGCTCAAGCAATTATCTTGCCTCAGTCTCCTAAAGTGCCTGGAGTACACGTGTGAGCCACTGCACCTGGTCTCAGCTTGACTTTTAAATGGTTCATATTGTTTTCTCCCTTTAAGAAACATACAAAAAGAATAACTATTTACAAAGTTTTGAAGGGACTACAATAGCATCCAAATCTAAGCATTTTGCTCAAAAGTCATCTTTTCAAGCTAGCCAGCTGAGATATAAGATGGGGTATGTTTCCAGCTCTTAAGTTGGAACTGCATTGACCTCCTAGAGCTATCTGGGGGAATTCATTCATCCAACAAACATTGATTGAGCAGCTCCCAAGTGTCAGGACCCATCTAGGGACTAGAAGTTGCCTCATTCCTTGTTATAGTCATTTCAACATCCACAGGGGTATATCTTTGTAGGGTGAAATTTTTGCACGAATACAAGGTAAAGTTTTATTTTTTTAACTTGTTTTAATAAATCGTTTTGCTTTTGTTTTAAAAAGCTCAGGGGAAGAAAGTGGGAAAGATGTGGTTCTGCAAGAGTCACCACAGAAACTTGACAATTTGGACCATGAGAACAGAAACTACCACCACTCTAACTAGAGATTTAACTGTTTTAGTAACAGACAGGTTACATACCAAAAGACGAGGAAGCCTCATAGTGTGAAGTGATCACATCTGAACCCTGAGCAGCAAAGTTAAAACTCATTAGAATCTTCCTGAGTGATGGATTAGGAATGAATACTGGCTCAGAAATGATAGACACACACAAAAGGCAAAGGTAGACAGGTGACCTACGGGCTTGATGAATGGAAGACATTGGAAACTTATGTGGGAGAAGGTTCAGAGGAGGGATGGCATGGTGATAAGAATGCAACAGGACTTGGAGGAAAATGGGAGTTGAGCAAATACAGCCAGTGATAACATGACTCTTTTAGGACATTTGTGCTTAAAAAATGAGCACCTTTGAGGGAAAGAATTTTCAGGATGGGAGAAGACTGAGCACTGGAGAGTGGAAGGGGCTAAAAGAAGAAAGCTTTAAAATACAAAGAAGATGAGAACAATTAATGCAACAGAGTCCTGTAGGAAAAGGGTGGGAATTAAGAGGGATAGGCCTTAGAATGACTTTTTTCTTTTTCCTGACAAACAGGAAGGAGGCAAGAATAGATGTGCATGTTGGTTTAAGCATAAAGAAAAGGGGAATTCAAATGAGTTTAGATCTATTGTTTTGGTTTTGGTTGAGAACAAGGTCATCTTTGAAGCATATGCAGAAAGGAAGAGAAGTTTAATGAGACAAAGGGCTTAGACCATCAGTTTTGGTGAGGCCCAAAAGCAGTCTCCAAGGTTCAAATTTTTCCCAAACAGAAAGTGATTTCAGGGCTCATTTTTTAGTGGTCTATCCTTCCCTCTCATTTTCCACCTCATCATCAACCTTTCTAGAACTTGTTTCCATTTAAACATTTCTAGAAGTAGGAAGAACTGGTAAGAAGTTCTTTGAAACCAAAATAAAGTAGATCATGTCCTCTCAAAGTCCTAGGCAGAATGAAAGGCTAAAGTCTCTACATTTAAGTATTAGTACTAGTAAAGCCTCACCCCTGTTGCCTCTGAGTTTATCTCATCCCAAGAGGAATAATAAACTATCTGAAAGAAAGAAATAAAACTGATAGAACCATGCTATAGTTTAAAAGTTTGCGAGACCTTGCCAAAATTCATGTTGAAACTTAAATCTCCAATGAAGCAGTATTCAGAGGTGGGGCATTTAGGAAGTGACAAAGTTAAGAGGGCAGGGCCCCCATGAATGGGATTAGCAGTTTATAAATTTATGAAACCTTATAAATGGGTTAGAAGTGATATGGAGGCCTGTTATTGTCTACCTATATTGTCACAACTCCTTGAGAAGGGCATAGCAAGTGTTCAACACATTCCTGAGAGTTAGCAAAAGGAGCACTTCCTCTTCTCTCCTATGTATTGCCAGTAAATAACTTCAGAGGATCCTCAACTTCTCTGCAGACTGTGCCCTGTTAACTGAGAGATATAAATCCCCATTTACTCCCTTTTCTTAGTAGTCAAAGGTTTGAATAATATAGTATCAAGGTAATCATAAGTCTTGTGATTATATAGCTTTCGTGTATAACAACACGTAGTAATGTATGATGTCTTAGGGCTTGTTAACTCCCTTTATGGCAAGCTTGATTAACACCTCTGCCTGGTGTTACTGATAAGAAACTGAGATACCTCTAGTAACTGGTGTCAGGAAATGTGGACCATAAATGTCATTATTGACAAAATGCAGCTGTAACTTAAATTCTATACAATGCACTGCTAGTCATGTAGTCAATGTACACTAACAACTCTGAACTTATAAAAGCAAACTTAACACTTGAAGGGTGAGCAGAACCATTTTAGAAAGAGCAGGAAACCAATTCTGCTCTCTGTATTCGAATTCAGAAATAAACTTCTTCCAACCAGTTCCCTCCTTTTTTATTTACTGGTGTGGAGGGTTGGTAGTTGAGTATTACTTGGACTGTACAGGCTGGACCACCTGAGCTGGAGGACCCATGGGCTTCATGAGGACAGGTGGCGTCTGATCCAGGGAGTGAGGGATGGGGAAAGAACAAGAGCGCATTTTCCTCAGCTGGTAAACCCACTCGACTTCAGGGAAACATATGCAGAGACTTAATAACAGGATAATAATACTAATAATAATTTCTCAGCCTTTACTTTGTGCTAGGTACTGTGCTAAGCACTTTGCTGCATTATTTCCCTTAATCCTTCCAACATGAGAAAGGTTCTAGAGTTATCTCAAACAGACAAAGTAAAGGAAGAACGTAGATGCCATGTAACTTGCCACAGTGGTAGAGTCCAGACTTGAACCCCAAGTCATCGCCGAGCTTATGTTGGAGAGGGGATTGGAGACGTTGCTGGATAAGAACTCTTATGGCTTGAAGTCTCAGGCATGTTCATTTTTAATTGCCATAACTTATGAGCTTAAAAGACACATATTCAATCATAGGTGTGTAGGTCAGAAGGCAAGGCAGGTCATACGGGTCTCTCTTTAGGGCCTCGTAGGCCAAAATCAAGGTGTTGGCTCTTATCTGGATGGAGGCTGTTGGGGGAAAACCAGCTTCCAAGCTGATTCAGGTTGCTGCCAAATTTCTGTTTCCTATGGTTGTAGGGCCGAGATTCCCATTTCCTGTAGGCTGCGGTAGAGGACTCCTTGTGCTTCTATCTTTGAGCCCCTCTTCTGCACCAACTGCAGAAAGCTCCCTGCTTATTGAGGCCATTTGACTGAAGTGGCCCAACTAGACAGTGCCCTGCTGCATCATATAATTGAGTTGTGAAGGCCTCACCTGTTAACAGGCTCCACCCACACTCAGAGGGGAGGGGGTTATGCTAGGAAGGATGTCACTGGGCATTCTTAGAATCCTGCCTGTCCCCACCAGGCTGAGATCTTTACTATTTGTCCTGGTCAGGGAGACACTGGAGGATTTGCAGAGGGCTGTGCTCATAAATTTATGAAACCTTATAAATGGTGGGTTTTAGGGAGAGAACAGGGCATTAGTGTGTAGCTGGGACTGAGATGTGGAAAGGTGAAGACCAAGAGAGCAGGAAGGGTGATGAGGGCCAAGAACAGGGCTCAGGAGCCAGAAGAAGACAGAGGGAGAGAAATCAAGGCAGAAGGAGGCTCTGGGCCCGGGTGACTCATCACAGGACTTGGAGCCTTGGCACATATCTGCAGCATTATTTCCTCCAAACCCATCACACACTCACAAGGCAGAAGGTGTTGCTTGACAAGCAGGGAACTGGTAGGGCCACAAATGCTGCCTTGAAGGCCATACTCTGAAACCCTGGCTGCTCTCTTCAGTCCACTCTTCCTGGAACTCAGAAGCAGGACACTGCACAGGATAGGTATACCCCGTAACTCTCTTGTTTCTTCTATCTCTTTTCTTGGGCCATGAGCAGCTCTTTCCAGGAAACTGTCTGGAGGAGGCCGATGGACAGGCCTATGGCTTAGGATAGGAAAAATATCCTTTATGCGCCCAGTTTCAGCATTCACAATTAGGATGGGGGCGGGGGTGGGGCAGAGAGAGGTGGCTCCTTTCCTCTAAGGCTGGGAAAAGGGTGAGAAAAGAGGACTGAAAAGGGGCCAGGAGGGGCAAGAGGCGGCAAGGAGTGTGGACAAAGAGTGACAGTGCTGGAAGGCCCAATGATGCCTGAGACTATAGGTGACACAGGTCTACAGAAGAATGAGGCATCACAAAGACGCAGAAAGAATATTCAGAATCCTGCAAGGCAGAAATGACACTTTTGAGATTTTGGAGTCAAAGGTCCCAGGTTAGTATGTAAATATGTGCATCCTGTCACACTGTCTCCTGTTCAAGAACCTGCCCTGTGGCTGATACTGCTGCCAGCTTCCAGGGAGGGGCCCTGGGCCAGTGAGAGCTGCTGCTCCTCCCCATAGCCCTCAGCAGGGGTTATTTGTGCTCCTCTGGCCCCCACTCTATGATCAGTGGACAGGCGAGTCCAGGAGGGGCTGTTCCCTGTTCCGGTAAGCAGTCCACTTAGCCTGCTCAGATTGCCTGCTCTTCAGAAGCAAATCACTAAAAGCAAAAACAAATCCACTCCATCAAGAAAGCCAGCCAGGGATAACCCCCTGAAGGGAGGAAGGCAGGGAAAGTGTAAAATGCACACAATTGGCATGGCTCACCAGAAGAAGGCACTGACACTGGCGTTTCAAATGACAATGTATTCAACAATGAGAAAGCAACTCAGCTTGACAGACATCCTCAGGAGTAGCTTCAGCCTTATGTCATGGTCATCGTTCACATACCTTCTTGGGAGGTCAACTGCAGAACACAGTTCCTGCAGGTAGGAGGCCATCAGGAAAGGCCACTGAGGTACGGACTCTAGAATTGGCAGGCAGCTCCTCCTTCCAGAGGCTCCAGACTTCCTCTCTTCCACTCTGTAAGCACATGGGAAGAAGTCACTGTCTGTGACAAGAACAGACCTCACCACCGACCTGCTGGTGCCTTGATATTGGATTTCCCAGCCACCAGAACTGTCAGAGTAAATGTCTGTTGCTTTAAGTCACCTTGTCTATGGTGTTGTGTCATTGCATCTGAACAGACAAAGGTATCTGGAAACACATGAAGCTTTGATACTCTACTAGGAGAGAAAGACAATTAACAATCAACAAATATGAGACAACAGTAGGTGGTGGTAACTGTTCTAATCCAAATAAAAACAAATAAAAATAAAGCAGCATGAGGAGAGGGAGTCATGGAAGGGATATGTGGGTTGGCAGACAAGAGGGAACCTGTGTGGATATCTGGGGCAGAGAAATGTTCTGGGCAGGACAACAGTACAGGCCTGAAGGCAGAAGCTCACCTGAGTGAGAAGCTAGGGGACCTATGTGCCCAGAGCACAGTGAACCAGGGTAGGCAGATGGAGGCATGGCCAGGGCCCGGACCATGAGACTCAGAGGCTGTGGGAATGCCAGGATTCTGTCCCAAGTGTGCTGGGAACTGTGTAAGGGAACTGAGCAGTGGACTGCCATAATCAGACTTAATGTTCAAACATTCACTCCAGGGGACATGAGATCATAGTGGGGAGGAGTACTGTCAGGGAGTTCCGGAGAGAAGAGGCTGCCAGGGTTGGATAAGAAGGGATGGCTACCTGGACAAGAGTGGGTAGAAATCTGGGAGGCCATCTGGGAGGCTGCTGCCAGGTTAAGTGAGAGGATGGCTGGATGGACTAGAATGGAAGCAGCAGAGGTGATGAAAGTGATAGGAACCCAGATTGTGAAGGAAGAGCCGGACAGGATTTGCTGATGAACTACACGTGGGAGAGAGGCATTAGAGACAATGCCAAGACTGGCTTGCTTAGAATGTCCATGCAGGCACTGACCAAAATCAATCACACCCTGAACCAAAGAGACTGAGGCTACCATGACAAGAATCTTTTATAAAGTCCTAAAATTTTGGAGCCAAGCTGGTCTTTGAGGAAGCAAAAGGCAAAAACTGCTCAAAGAAAGGAGATCTGAATAGGGCTACAGAGTCAGGATGCTTGGGTACAAGTCTAGGATCCACTTTTCACTGTGTGGCTGGGGCAAGTTACTCAGATTTTAAAACATCACTTTCTACTTTTATAGAATGAAGATGATAATATCTACTGTATGGAATTTTGTAAGAATTTAATGAGGTATTTTGAGTAAAGCCCCCAGCATAGAGTTTGGCCAATAGTAAATGGTCAACAAACGTTATAGGCTGGGCATGGTGGTAGGTGGCCTTGTAGTCCCAGCTATTCGGGAGACTGAGGTAGGAGGATTGTTTGATCCCAGGACTTTGAGGTTGTAGTGAGCTATGATCAAGCCACTCCACTCCAGCCTGGGACAGAGTGAGAGTCAATCTCTTAAAAAAGAAAAGTCATGTATTAGTTAGCTAGCTATTGCTGTGCAACAGCCACCCCCACCTCAGTGGCCTAAAGTAAGAAGCATGTACCACTGCTCGTGCATCTCCATGTCAGCTTGACAGCTCTGCTGATCTGGTTCAGGCATGGCTGGTCTTGTGTGTGAGTCAGGGAGCAGGTTGCTGAGAGCTTGCTGGTCTAAGAAGGCCTGGCTCCCATGTGTGGAGATTGGTCAGCTGGGACAAGGGTCATGTCAGCTGGGTCATGTGTTCCTCCTACAGATCCAGCTACCCTTGGTTATTCAAACTTGGCACAGATCCCAAGGGAAAGGATGGCTTCTGGAGGCCTGGGCTGCCTGGCACCATGTCAGCTGTGGTACACTCAGATAGCTGCAGCACATCACAGGTTAACCTGGATTCCAAGTGTGGGGAGACACTCACTGCTGGCTGGGAGACCTGCAGACATAGAGGCGGGGGAGGGAGGGGAATCAGAACACGGTGTCATCAGTTTGCATTTGAGTGCCACCAACATTGGCAGCTGCAGGAACAGTGATGGCATTGACAGCTTATCCACACAGGATTCTGGGTTTCCTTGGGATCCTGAAAACGCTCTGCCTTAGGGCTCCTGGACCCGAGCATCCCTCGCTGGGCTTTGGGACAGCCAGAGACAAGGATGTTATATTATCTGCATCTTCTGTTTCTGGCTCCAGAACTGGCCCAGTCCTACCCAGAACCACGAGTATGCAGAGAGGAGGGTCCAGGCTTCCCTACAGCCCCAGTCTAACAGCAGTATAGGAAGCAGACTAGGAGGTTGATGTGGCTCCAACCATCCTGGGAAGCGAGCAGGCTGGGACATGGGGCTCCAGGCATGAGGGCCCTGCCATGGTTCCTCCAGGCTGCCCTAAAAGAACACCATATGCTGAGCAGCTTGTGAACCGCTGACTTGCAATCCTCATAGCTCTGGAGGTGGGCACCAACAGACTCAATGTCTGGTGACGGTCACCTTTCTGGTCCACGGACAAATGCAGGAAGAGGGAGCTCCTGGGGTCCTTCTTCTAAAGGCGCGATCCCATGTGTGAGCTCCACCCTCATGACCCCACTGCTTCCCAATAGCCTCTCCTGACAATCACCTCAGCAGGGTTTCAACACTGAATTTTGGAGGGACATAAACAGTCAGCCTATTGCTGCCCTATAAAACTGATGAGCCTATTTCTAGGATCCCAGAACACTCCTTCTCTGGCCTTTCCTCCTCTTTCATCATCTCAGGAAGAAACAAGTGTCTTCCCAAAGCAGTGGTTCATTAGCAGTAAAATTTCGGGCATCTCTGTGTGCATTTGAGCATTCACATGTATGCATATGTGTTTGTGCACATGTGTATACACACATGTGTGTGCATGCACATACCTGAGTGGTAGACAGGGTGGGGGAAAAAAGAGAGCACTGGAGCTAGGGGAATAGGAGGCCTCCCACAGGGCATGGGATCAGAAAGCAGAGCTGCCACTGATGGATGATGCCTCATAGCAGCGAGGATGACCCCGGGCTCTCAGCGAGGCCGATGCCCTGGAGAGAGCAATGGTCTGTTCTCATGACAGGGACCCTGCCCGCTTCTGTCATCACCCACACCCCAGCCTCTATCTGCTCCGCAGGAAGAACATTTTTGTTTCTCTGTCCTTGGGTTCCAGCTGGCCTGGGGCAGTTGAGACTTGACGTGACTCACACACAGGTGAGAGGCAGCCCTGCTCTTAGCAGTGACCATGATGAGGCTCCTTCCTATCCCCAATAGGTGGCCGAGACCAGGCACCTGACGGCTTCTCAAGGGTTAGGGTTAGATCAGCCAAGGGCGCTCAGGGCCCCCAGAATTAGGCCCTCGTGTGCACAGGGGTTAGGGCAGACCCCAGTGCTGTCTGAGATGCTGGTACAGATGCCGCAAACACTCTTCTTCCATCCCAATCACCAAGAATGATTTAGGATTGCTCAAATGCCTGAGGTACGAAGAGGGCAAATTAGCCAGATTCACAGCCCGTGAAGGGCCCATTGTCCTGCTTTGCCCAGGACCCAGGACTTTCAATACTAAACTGGGGTCATTCAGGACTAGCTGGGATCACTGAACATTTTGGAGCTGGAATTCAAAATCCTGCAATCTGCCTCCAAAGCCTACATGCTAAATAAGCCAACTAGTGCCTCGGCAAAGACGGCGACACCTACTGGAGGTATGTGTGCTGACAGCAAGTGCCTGGATAGTCAAACATAAGGACAAGTCCTCTGTGGCTCCTCAATCTTTCTTAAGGGGTGCAGGAGAGTAGAGCAGTCTGCATGCCCAACCTGCTGGCCAAATGCTGTTCCAGCAGGAAGAGGCCTGTGGGACCCAAGAACATCTTTCCATGGACAACTTCACTCTAAGCTCCATGAGGCTTGTTTTACAGATGGGGGCACCAGCACTTTGAGAGGATAGGAACCTTCTTAGTGTCCCCATTTGAAGAAGGTGGCAGAGTCTGAACTTAACGTTCAGTGCCTGTACATCTGTACTTTCTTCTTCTTTTTTTTTTTTTTTGAGTTGGCATCTCACTCTGTTGCCTAGGCTGGAGTGCAGTAGCACTCTCATGGTCACCACAGCCTCTGACTGCTGGGCTCAGGCGATCCTTCCATCTCAGCTTTCCAAGTAGCTGGAACAACAGGCATGAGTTAGCATGCCTGGTTTATTTTTTGATTTATTATAGAGACAAGGTCTCACCAAGTTGCCCAGGCTGGTCTGAAACCCCTGAGCTCAGGCAATCCTCTGGTCTCGGCCTCCCAAAGTGCTGGGATTACAGGAATGAACCACTGTGCCCAGCCTCAGTGCCTGAACTTTCAACCATCAAGAAACACTTCTCCAAAGTCAACAGTCTGAAAACTTGGAGCGGATCAGTTTATTATTATTATCACGATTACCCAGGAGCTGAGAGTGGCAGGGTTGGTGTCAGGCTTTGGTTCATCTCTCTGTGTCTTTGAGGGTACAGTGTTGACTTTCCACTGTTGCTGGGAAAAGGCAAGGACAGGGCCAAACCTCACTGTCTTATGTTTCTGACATTAACCAGATCAGGAAAGAAGCTCATAGCTGTCAATCTCATGGGTTGGGAGTGTCTGTGGATTTAAGTTACCCACAAGAACTTTCCACTCCCAATCCGGTCTGTGACTATACTTAGTCCAGAAGATGACGACATCGGGAAGCCTGTATGTGTGTGTGTGGAGAATGGGGGGTTGGGGGGTTGCCATACATTTGTCACTGCTGTGGACTGTAAAGTGACAGGCTTTGCAACTATGTCTATGGGCTTGCACCAAAATTAAAGTCCTATTTAAAATATATGATAGGTTGGGTACAGTGGCTGACACCTGTAATCCCAGCACTTTGGGAGGCCGAGGCAGGAGGATCTCTTGAGCTCTAGAGTTCAAGATCAGCCTGGGCAACATAGCAAGATTGTGTCTTTGCCACAAAATCAAAAGATTAGCACAGCATGGTGATGCATGCCTGTAGTCCCAGCTACTCAGGAGGCTGAGATGGTCAGATCTCCTGAGCCCCAAGATGTCAAGATGTAAGCTGTGGTCATGCCACTGCACTCTAGCCTGGGTGACACAGTAAGACCACAACTTAAAAAAAAAAGAGTTCTGAATACATGAGAGATGAAGAGTCATCTAAATTGTTTAAACTAGTGAGAGACCCCCCCCAGCTGCACAGTACTACTTTGTTGGGGGACCTATTCCAAAAAAAAAGAGTTTTTTCCTTGGTCTTAAGAGTAGGCATAGCTTTAGCCTTTTCAGGTAAGAGGAAAATTCATTCATTCATTTGTCATTCCACAAACATATACCAGCTGTTTCCTATGGTCCTGGCACTGAACTAGGTGCTGTGAGGCTATCAAGATGAGGTGGATGAGGATGAGTCTTGCCCTCATAGAATTTCCAGGGCATTATGGGAGACAAGATACACACACACAATTTAATACACTGCAGGGCAGACACGAAGCAAGGGAGCATGCCCAGGCAGAGGGCATGGCTTGGGAAAAGTCTAGGGGATATGAAACCAGCACCTGGGGCTGGGAGGAGCCTGGCCAGGCTCAGAGCAGGGACAGAGGAATGAATGCAGTTTCTGGCAGGGGGGACATATCCCTGGGCAGAAGTCCCTCCTTATGATATGGCGATTATGCTTGCCAGAAACAGATTTTGGAAGACCTAATGGCCAATGGCATGATGAAATGTAGATATATGAGACTCACAGGTCTTCTTTTAATGTTAATTTAACATTAAAATGCAAATGTGGGAACTACCACCCCAGGGTGTATGTGGCCAGGTCAGCAGTCCAGTGAAGCCAGCATGACTTCAGATGTGAAATCTGATTTGAGGCGGCCATAAAGGGTGGGGACAGCTCAAGCTGGCAAAGACTGTCACTTCTGAATGGAGGGAAGGCAGAATGGGGAAGGGAGAATAGGAAAGCAGGCAGCAGGTAGCTGTGGTGCCACCCGAGTCAGGGTCCTGCCCTAATCCCTTGTACAAGCAGAGAACACAGCCGGGTTTGAAGGCAGACCAAGTTGGTGGGTGATCCCAGCTCGGTTACTAACTCCGCCTCCCCGGGCCTCAGTTTCCACATCTGCAGGAGGCTCTAACCAGGTCTCCCTAGTGAGCTGAGGGGAGGACTAGAACCAAGTCTGTCACCACGTGTAGGTCACAGCGGTCTGTATCATGTGCCCTTGCCTGTTGGCCAGCTCTGAGCTGCCTTCTCCTGGGTGCATGGCGGTCTACTCCCTGAACAATGGGCCTCCCCAGAAACACCCTCCCTGGAGCAGGAACTGGAGACTACACTTGGGGAAAGGGGAGGCTGTCCTGCTGCTGGGCTTTTATAGGCCCAAGGGAGCTTCCCAGAAGGTCCTGTAGGTCACACGCCCATTTCTCAGCCCAGTGTGACAAAGGGGTGGGGCTTCCCTTAGACCAATTAGGTGGGACCCTGAAGCTGAAAGGTGGGGCTAGTTGCTAAGGCCTCTGGTCGGACCCTCGCCTCATCCAGTGAGAAAAGGAGGGACCCCTGCAAGAAGGGGGGGACCCTTGATCCCATGAGAGTCACAGACTGCTGCCCCCAAATGGCTGAGATGCCCCCTGAGGTAGGTTGTCCCCAAGGGCCTGCCCTGCCTTGCAGATCCTGCCACCTTGGCCTTCCCTTAGCTGTGTCAGGGTCTAGTGACAGGGGAAATGAGGGAGCCTGGAACAGCTGTGCAGGGGCTGGTGTGAGTCAGTGCCTTCAAGGTTGTTAGGAACACATGGTCCTGTCCTGGAACTGGCCACACTGTCCTTGTCCCCATGTCTCACAGTCCCCATCACCTAGTCCCACCCTGGAGTGCTGTGGGAAGGTCCTGAGTCCTGGTTGCCTGCCCTGGGCCATCAGGGATGTGACATCGAGTGCTGTGACAACATAGACTGTAACATCAGGAACTGTGACCCAAAAACCCTGGAGGGGATCGGCCACAGCACTTTGTAGTTGTGTGGCTGGGGCGGGCTCTCTGGGCCTTGTATTCATGTAGAAAAATGATACACCTGTGTCCAGGTAGTAGAATGGTGATCACCGGCTGCAGTTTCTATATGACTGTGGCTGCAGAGACAAAAGGACAAGACTCTGCTAGAGCTGATGCCCACACTACCCCCACCCTCCTCAGAGACTCACAACAATAGAGCAGGTGGAATAAAAGAAGTATACATAAGGGAGAGTCCTGCACCTGAGAGAGAGCTCCTGTACCCATAGGGAGAGCCCCTGAACCTGAGAGAGATCCCAGCACCTAGTGAGGACACTTGCCCCTGATGGAGAGCTTAGACCCTGAGGAAGAGCCCATGGACCAGGGGGAGAGCCTAAGCACCTGGGCAATTCCTGCACCTTATGGAAACCCCTCACATAAGGAAGAGACCCAGCTCCTGAGGAGAAACTCCTGCACCTAAGTGCCCTGCACCTGAGGGAAAGCATGTACCTGAGGGAGAACCCCGAAAACTGAGAGAGGCCCCAACCCCTGAGCAAGAGCCTCTGCAGCTTAGAAGGAGCCTAACAGATGAGGGAGAGCCCTGCACCTGATGAACCCCCTGCCCTAACAGACAACCTTGCAAATGAGGGAGAATCCTGCACCCAAGGGAGAGCCGAGTCCTTGATGAAGAGCCCCTGCACCTTAGAGAAAGCCCAACACCTTAGGGAGAGCTCTGCACCTAAGGGAGACCCCCTAACTGACAAAAAGCCCAGCATCTGAGGGCGAGCCCTGCACCTGAAAAATAACCATGCATCTGAGAAAAGGCCTGCACCTGAGATAGAGTCCAGCACCTGAGGAAGTATTCAGAACCTGATGAAGAGTCCCTGTACCTGGGGGAGAGCCCTGCACATGAGAGTCTCACAACCTGAGGGAGCACTGCTGAATCTGAAGGAGATTTCCTACACCTGAGGAAGAGCCACTGTATCAGAGGAAGAGACTGTGCACATGAAAGATCTGTTCACCTGAATAAGAGCCCAAGACCTCATGGAGAGTCTTCCATCTGAGGGAGAGCCCCAGCAATTGAAGGTGAACCCAGAACCTTAGAAAGTCCCTGCTCCTGAGGGAGCCCCTGAATCTGAAAGAGAGGCAGTCAGCCCCTAATGAAGAGCCCATACACCTTATGGAGAGCCAAACTCATGGGAGAACACTCAACACCTGATGAAGAGCCCCTGCCCCTAATGGAGAGCCCTAGAAATGAGGGAGAGCTGTACATCTGCGAGAACCCTTGCACCAGATGGAGAGCCCAGTCCCTCATGAAGAGCTGCTGCATGTTACAAAGAGCTTAATACATGAGGGGGAGCCCAGCATCTAGGAAAGAGCCACTACACTAGACAAAAAGTCCAGCATGTGATGAAGAACCCCTGACATGAGAAAGACTCCTGTACTTGCAATGAATCTGAGGGACAGCTCTCCCATTTAAGGGAGATCTCTCACCTGAGAGGGTCTCCATACTTAAGGAAGAGCCCAGAACCTGATGAAAAGTACCTGCACCTCTTTTTTTGTTTCCCCCGAATTGGGGTCTCACTCCATCGCCCGAACTGGAGTGCAGTGACACACTCACAGCCACCCCAGCATCAATCTGCTGTGCTCTGGCGATCCTTCTGCCCCAGTCTTCCAAGTAGCCAGAACTATAGGCATGTGCTACCATGCCTGGTTAATATTTTTTTTGGGTTTATTGTAGAGATGAGGTTTTGCCAAGTTGCCCAGGCTGTTCTCAAACCTGTGGGCTCAGACAGTCCTCTCACCTTGGCCTCCAAAACTGCTGGAATTGCAAGCCTGAGCCACCGCATCTGCTTCACCTGCACCTTTCGAACAGGCTTTGCACCTGGGAGAGCTCCGTCCCTGGGGAAGAAGCCCTGAATATGGGAAGAGGCCCTCAACCTCAAGAGGTGCCCCAGGTGCATGATGGAGAGCCTATCTGCCTGAGGGAGAAACAGGCACATGAGAAAGTACCATGCACTTGAGAAAGAACTCTGTACCTGAGAAAGAGCCCTGCAAATGAGAAACAGCCCAGAACCTGCTGACCAGCCCCTGCATCTGAGGGAGAGCCCTGAACCTGAAGAAGCATCCCTGCACACGAGGGAGAGTTCACCCACCTAAGATGTGCCCATGAATCTGAGGAAGAACACCCATCGTATTAAGAGTCCATGCACCCGAGGGAGTCCTACTGCGCCTGATAAAGAGTTGCGGCATATGGGTAAGAGAGCTACACTTGAGGGAGAGCTCCTGCACCTGAGAAAGGGCTCCTGTACCTTAGTTCGAGACCCTGCATCTGGAAGATGCCCTCCACCTCACAAAGAGCCCCTGCCCCTGAGGGAGAGTACCCATACCTGAGGAAGAGCCCCTGTACTTAAGGGGCTGTTCTTCTTGTTTTTGTTTACATTTTTGTACTTGTTTCTTTTATTTTAATGTTGTTGCTTTTTTTTTTTTAGAATTTCTATTTGTGTATGGGTGTTTTTGAGGGGGAGTATACCAACAGGATTTTTTGTTTGTTTGTATGATTGCCTGTATGCTTTTGTCTGTCTTTTGTTGTTTATGTCTTTGTTTCTCTGTTTATTTGTAAGTTGATATGACTTTTCCCTCTTCTTCTCTCTCTAGCCACCTTCCTTTTTCCATTATTTTCCCTTTTCTTATCTCATTTTGCTTTCAAGGGGCAAACAGACACCCCCATTGCATGGACACATTGTAAAGCAGTGGGTACTGGGTTCTAGGAGGCCTACACACCTGTCAGTAGATACTGGGATTCGAAGATAGCTTCTGAATCACAGCTCCCCCTTAATTAATTCTCAAAACTGCAAAAAGCATAGGCTCCCATCCCCAGTCCAGCTTCAGAATTGAACAAAATCAGAGGATCTACATAAGGAAGAATAGGAGATTGAACAAACAGAAATAGAAGCCATCTCCCCATCTTTGAACAATGGAATTACAGAAAGGGTTAAAAAAAGGGTGAGGAAAATCCTACACAAGTGAAGAAAAACCAAAGGGAGAATATGAGTCTCACATGGACCGCTGGGAGGTCAGCCACTGAGAATTCAGACTTCAGAACTCAAACAATGAAGAGCTCCCAGAATGACTGGTCTCAAATTACAAAACCCAGATAACAAGGTGTTAATAGAGAGAATAAATAGAAATAAGGAGAGACAAGAGGAAAGAATGAAGGAGTTGATAACTAAGACAACAGCAATAAAGAATACAGTGAATGAGATAAATAACAAACTGGTAAGCATGGAAAGCAGAATTAACCAATCAGAAGAAAGAATCTCAGAGCTTGAGGACTAAAATATGGAACTAACCCAAATCATGAAAAACATAGAAAAGAAGCTTTAAAAAGACCTAACAAAACCTCCAGGAGATGAGCAATTATTTCAAAAGACCAAACCTAAAATTAGAATCCCTGAGGTAGATAGAGAGACAGAGACAACATTGAAACAAACATTCCATGAAATTATCTAAGAAAACTTCCCTCATCTCATCAGTTTAAACACAAGAGATTCAGAGAACCCCTGCAAGACAACAAATGAGAAGACAAACTACTAGACACCTAGGAATTCACCTACACAAAGTAGGTATAAAAGCCAAAATCCTAAAGGCAGCAAGAGAGAAAGATCAGACTACCTAATGGGGAAAAGCAATTAGAATAGCAGCAGACTTATCTACAGAAACACTTCAGGCTAGCAGAGCTTGGAGCCCAATCTTCAAAGTTCTCAAAGATAAACAATTTCAACCAAGAATGACCTACCCAGCTAAGTTAAGTTTCATCAGTGATAGAGAATTGAAATCCTTCCCAGACATTTAGTCCCTAAGAGTTTATGCTCCCTCCAGACCAGTTCTACAAGAAACAAAGTATCAAACACAGAAGAAAGGAAAAAAGACCAACAATGATCTTCACAAGAGTACAGAAAAAGATTGAAAACACACATGAATCAACCCAAAAATCAAAAGAAAGACAACAAACAAAAAACAGCAGTAACAACAACAAACTCTATATGAACCTCATGAGAGGGATAAACTCTCACATCTCAAAAATTAGCCTGAATGTGAATGGACTAAATGAGCCACTGAAAAGACACAGAATGGCAAATTAGATACATTATCATGAGGCAACAATATAATGTCTGCAAGAGACTCATCTCACCAGAAAGAACATGCATAGACTCAAAAGTAGGAGGATGGGAAGCAAATTTCAGGCAAACAGAACACAAAATAAAACAGAAGTTGCAATCTTATTATCAAAGTACCCTTTAAGCCATCAAAAATGTAAAAAGATATGGAAGGTCACTAAAAAATGGTTTAAAAGTTTCAATCTATCAACAAGAAATATCCATTCGAAACATATATATACCCAACATAAGAGCACCAACTTTCATAAAGCAGCTTTTAGGTGAATTTTAAAAAGATATTGGCTTTAATACTATCATAGTTGGGGATTTAAATACCCCACTAACAAACCTACACAGATCATCAAGACAAAAAGTCAACAAGGAGATCCGGAACCTCAACTTGATGCTTGACCAAATGGACTTAACTGATATGTGCAGAATACTCCACCCAACAAGCATTCTACTCATCACCACATGGAACTTACTCTAAGAATGGCCACATTCTTGGCCATTAATCAAGCATAAACAAATTACATAAGATTGAAATTCTGCCATGCACCTTCTCAGACTATGGTGGAATAAAAATAAATATCAACAGCATCTAAATTCCCCCCAAACCCACAAAGCCATGGACAGAAAACAAGAAGATGCTAAAAAATGTCTGGGTCAACACAGAAATCAAAACAGAGATTAAGAGATATCTGGAAACAATTGAAAATGAAAAACACCTTACCAAAATCTCTGGGATGCCATGAAAACAGTCCTAAGAGAGGAATTCATATCTCTCTGAACACACTGAAGAAAACGGAAAGATAACACATTAACAGCCTAACAAATCACTTGAGGAAGTTGGAAAAGCAAGACCCCCAAACCCTAAGTTCAGCAGAAGAATCCAGATCACCAAAATAAAAGCCCAAATTCGGGACACAGAAGACAAAAATATATTACAAAAAACTAATAAAACCAAAACTAGTTTTTGAAAGAATAAACAAGATTGATGGACATCTAGTTAGACTGACCAAGAAAAAGAGAAAAAATCTAAATAAACACAATCAGAAATGCAAAAGATGAAGTCACAACTGACCCCGAAGAAAAACAAAAGGTTATCAGAGACTACTATGTTCATCTGTATGGAAACAAACTCAAACATCTAAATGAAATGGAGGACTTTCTGACATCACACAAACTCCCCAGGTTGAAACAAGAAGAAATCGAGATCCTAAATAGACCAATAACAACCCAGGAAAACAACTGTCATAAGAAAACTACCTACCAAAACAACAACAACAACAACAAAAACAGCCCTGGACCAGATGGTTTTCCAGCAGAATTCTACAAAATATAAAGAAGGAGCTGATACCAATCCTACTGAAAGTATTCCAGGAGGTCAGACTTGGTGACTCAGACTGTAATCCCAGCACTTTGGGAGGCCAAGGCATGAGGATTGCCTGAGCCCGTGGGTTTGAGACCAGCCCAGGCAACTTGGTGAGACCTCATTTCTATAATAAATCAAAAAGATTAGCCAGGTGAGGTAGCACGCAACTATAGTTCCAGCTACTTGGAAGACTGAGGCAGAAGGGTCACTGGAGTCCAGCAGGTTGACGCTGGGGTGGCTGTGAGCATGACACTGCACTCCAGCCTGGGCAACAGAGTGAGACTGCAACTCAAAAAAAAAAAGGAAAGTATTCCAGGCAACTGAGAAGGATAGAACTCTCCCAAAATCATTTTATGAAGCTAACATCACATTGATACCCAAACCAGGTAAAGATCAAAAGAAAGAGAACTACAGTCCAGTATTCTTGATGAACATAGATGCTAAAATTCTCAACAAGATTCTAGCAAACCAGATCCCAAACACATTTGAAAAATCATCCACCATGACCAAACAGGCTTCATCCCTGGGATGCGGGGCTGGTTCACCATCCACAAGACCATGAACGTAATTAAATATATCAAAAGATGTAAAGACAAAAATCATGATTATATCATTAGACACAGAAAAACCTTTTGATAAAATCCAGCACTGCTTCTTGATAAAAACTCTTGAACATCTAGGCATAGATGGAACATACCTCAAAAAAGTGAGCACCATCTACAAGAAACCCACAGCCTACATATAGTTCAACAGGCAGAAACTGGAAGCATTTCCCCTGAAAAGCAGAACAAGACAAGGATACCCACTCTCACCCCTCCTGATCAACATAGGATTGGAAGTCCCAGCTAGAGCAATCAGATAAGAGAAGGAAATCAGGGGTATTCAAATAGGAAAAGGGGAAGTCAAGTTATCCCACTTTGCAGACAATATTAATCTAAACTGCGAAAACCCAAGAGAATCTGTCAAAAACCTCCTTACACTGATAAAGGACTTTGGCAAAGTCTAAGGATATAAAATAAATGTGCAAAAGTCAGCCACATTCCTATACACCAACAATAAACAAACAGAAACCCCAAAAAAAGCACAATCCCATTCACAATAGCCACAAAAAAAAAAAAAAAAAAAAAGAAAAAGAAATACCTTGGCAACTTCCTAACAAGAAAAGTCAAAGGCCTTTACAAGGAAAACTACAAAACAGTGCTCAAAGAAATCAAAGATGACACAAAAAAATGAAAAAATATTCCATGCTTATGGGCTGGAAGAATCAACATTGTTAAGATGTCCATCCCACCAAAGATTTAATGCAATACCCATTAAATTATCAGCAGTGTTCTTTTCAGACCTGGAAATGACAATACAGAAACTCATATGGAAACACAAATGACCACGAATAGCCAAAACAATCCTCACTAAAAAAAGGGAGGGGGGGAGCAGACATTACACTCCCAGCCTTTAAGCTTTATTAGAAAGCTACAATAATCAAAACAGCCTGGTATTGGTACAAGAACAGGCATATAGACCAATGGAACAGGATAGAGATTCTGGAAGCAAACCTCAATTTCTCAACCAACTCATCTTCCACAGAGCATCCACCATCAATCACTGGGGAGAGGAGAATCTATTCAGTAAATGGTGCTGGGAAAGCTGGCTGATCACATGCAGAAGATTAATACAAAACCCCTACCTATCACCATACACAAAAATCAACTCTAAATGGATCAAAGACTTAAACATAAAACCTCAAAGTATAGAATCCTTATGGAAATTGGAACTGGTAACCAATTCCTAAAAGCCCATACCTTAAGAAATAAGATACACAAGTGGGACCTCATCAAACTGAAAAGCTTTTGCAAAGCCAAGAAACCATTGAGAGATCAGGGAGGTAGTCCACACATTGGGAAAAAATATTTGCCAACTGTACATCTCACAAAGGCCTAACATCTAGGATCTACAGGGAACTCAATTGTGCAGAAAAGAAAAAAAAAGCCACCCCGTTACAAAGTGGGCAAAAGATATGAATAGACATTTCTCAAAAGAAGAGATATGAGCAGCCAACAGATGCATGAAAAAATGTTCAGCCTCACTAGTCATCAAAGAAATGCAAATTAAAACCACACTGAGATACCACCTAACTCCAGTCAGGATGGTCATCATCAATAACTCAAAAAACAACAGATGCTGGAGAGGATGTGGCAAAAGGGAATACTTCTACACCATTGGTGGGAGTATAAACTAGTACAGACTCTGTGGAAAACAGTGTGGCAATTCCTAAAAGATCTAAAAATTGACCTCCCATTGGACTGCGCAATCCCCCTACTGGGAATATACCCTGAGGAACTCAAATCACTCTATGAAAAAGATACCTGCATATGCATGTTTATTACAGCATTATTCACAATAGCAAAAACATGGAACCAATCATGTTGCCCCCAGAAAGTGGACTGGATAAAAAAAAATGTGGTACATAAACATGATGGAATATTACGAAGTCATAAAGAAGGACAGAATTATGAACTTCGCAGCAATTCGGATGAACTTAGAGTCTATAATACTGAGTGGTCTATTACAGAAACAAAGAACCGAGTATCACATGTTCTCACTCATAAATGAACCCTGAACAACTATGGTAATACTATAAGGAAGAGATTGGCAGTTGTGGGAAACTGCCAGGGGAGTGGGGAGGGTTTGGCAGTAGTGGCAAACTGTTAGGGAGGAGGCACACCTCATCAACAAGAGTACCTGCATAATGATCATTTGTATATCCAACCCTGAATTGTACCCCACATTAAAACAGAGAGAGAGAGAGAGAGAGAGAGAGAGAGAGAGAGAGAGTCATGTACCTAAGGGACAGTCCCTGCACTTGAGAAAGATTCCCAGCATCTAAGAGAGACCTACTGCAACTGAGGGAGAGCTCTGCACCTAAAGTAAAGCCCCCACACCAGTGAAGAGCTCATGCAGCTAATGGAGAAAGCCCTGCACCTTAGGGAGAGTCCCTTCACCTGAGGGAGCACCCGACACTCGAGGAAGAGCCTCCACTTATGGTGAAGAGCCCTTGAGTCCCTGAACCTGAAGGAGATTTCCTGCCCCTGATGAGACTTTCCACATCTATGGATGAGTCACTGCCCTAGAGGAAGAGCCTCTGTACCTGAAACACTCATGCAACTGAATAAGAGTACTGCACATGAGGGAGAGCCTTGCAACTAAGGGAGAGCCCCTGCAACTGAAGGTGAGCCCAGCTCCTGATGAAGAGCTTCTGTACACTAGGAAGTGCCTAATACCTGAGAGAGAGCCCTTAAGAGAGAGCCCCTGCACCAGAAAAAAACCCAGCATCTGATGAAGAGCCCCTACATACAAGAAAGATCTCCTGAACCTGAGTAATAGTGCTGAATCTGAGGGGTAGCTCCTACGCCTCAGGAAAATACCCGTCACCTGAGGGAAGATCTCTGAACCTAAGGAAGAGCCTAGCATTTGATGAAGAGCCCGTGTACCTGGGGGAGAGACCTGCAACTTTTGAAGAGCCCCTTCCCCAGGGGAAGAGCCCCTGAACACGGGGGAGAGCCCCTCCAACCAAGAGACAGTTCTACATCTTAAGAAGTGTCCCAGACACATGACAGAGAGCTCACCCACCTGAAGGAGAGGCCCTGTACCCGAGGTAGAGCCCAACCCCTGATGATATTGCTCCTGTACATTAGGGAGCGGTTAATACCTGAGGGAGAGCCCTGCACCTAAGGGAGAGACCCTGCACCATACAAAAAGCCCAGCATCTGACGAAGAGCCCCTGCTCCTCAGGGAGACTCATGCACTTTTTGAAGAGCTCATGCACCTGGGAGAGGCACTGCCCCTGGGGAAGAGCCCCTAAACATGGGGGAGGGCCCCTCCACATAAAAGACAGTCCAGCACCTGAAGTGCCTAGACACATGAGAGACAGCCCACCCACCTGAGAGAGAAGCCCTGCACTTGAGGGAGAACCCTGAATCTGAGAATGACACATGCACCCAACAAAAAGCCCTGCACCTCAGACAGAGTCTTAAACTGAGAAAGAGCCCAGAACCTGATGATGAGCCCCTGCACCTGAGAAAGAGCCCTATACCTGAAAACAAGACCCTGCACATGAGAAGAGGCTCCCGCACCTGAGGAACAGCACTGGGCATGAGAGCTCCTTCACCTGTGAAACATTCTCCACACCTGAGGGAGAGCCCATCAGCTGATGAAGAGGTCCTGCCCTTGAGAGAGAGCCCTGCATCTAAGAAACAGTCCAGCTACTGATGAAGAGCTCCCGCAACTGGGAGAGTCCCTTACCTTGGGGAAGAACCCTGCACCTGAAGAAGTACCCCTGCAAATGAAGGAGAGTTCCTCCACCTGAAGGACTATATGAAGTGGTCCTGTACATGAAATAGAGCCCTACATTTGAGATAGAGTCCTGTACCTGAGAAAGAGCCCAGCGCCTTAGGGAGAGCCCAGCACCTAAGAGTCCCACACCTGAAGGAGAGTCCTTCACACAAAGAAGACCTCCCACATCTGAGAGAGAACCTAGAACCTGATGAAGAGCCCATGCACCAGAAGGAGAGCCCCTGAAACTGAGACTCCAGCACCTGATTTATAGTGCCACATCTGAAGGATAGCCATGCACCTGAAAAAGAGCCCTGCACCTGAGGGAGAGTCAAGAACCAGATAAAGAGCCCATGCATAAGAGGGAAAGCCTGTGCACCTGAGAAATTCCTGCATCTGAGGAAAAGCCCCTGCACCTGAGGGAGAGCCCCTGCACCTGAGGAAGAGACTCAGCTCTTGAGAAGAACCTGTAATTGAGTGAGTACTCTACACCTGAGGGAGAGTACTACACCTGAGAGCAAGCCCCTAAACCAGAGGAAGAGTCCAGCCCCTAAGGAAGACTCCCTGCAGCTTATGCAGAGCCCTGCACCCAAGAGTCCAACACCTTATGAAGATCCCCTGCTCCTAACAGACAGCCCTGCAAATGTGGGAGAGCCCAGCCCCTAAAGACACTGTACTCTAGAGAAAGCTGGCCCCTGATGAAGAGCCCCTGCATGTTAGGGAGAACCCAACAATTGAGAAAGATTCCCTGCACCTGACTAAAGGCCCAGTACCTGATGAAGAGCCCCTGCATGTGAGGGAGATCTCTTGCACCTCAGTAATAATGCAAAATCTGAGGAAGAGATCCTGCACCTCAAGGAGATCCCCGTTACCTGAGGGGGAGCAACTGCAACTGAGGGAGAGCCCTGCACCTTCTGAAGAGCCCCTGAATCTGAGGGAGAGCCTCTGCACCTGAAAGAGCATCTGATCCTGAGAAAGTGCACCTGCACCTTAGGGAGATACCCTGCAACTGGAAGATATCCTACACCTGGGGGAGACCTCTTTCCTCTGAGGCAGAGACCCCACACCTTATGAAGAACCTCTGCAGTTAAGGGAGAACCCTGCACTTGAGACAGAGTCCCTGCACCTGAGAAAACTCATGCACCTGAGGGAGAGCCCCTACACTTGAGGAAGAACCCAGCATCTAAGGAAGAGCCCTGCATGTAGGGGAGAGCCATGCGTCTGATGAAGAGCCCCTGCACCTGACAGAAAACCCAGTCCTCATAAAGAACCTTTATACTTTAGAGCCCAACACCCAAGAGAGTTCTACACCTAATGAAGAACCCAGTGCCTGATAACGAGTCCTTGCATCTAACAAAGAGCCCTGCTAGTAAGAAAGAGCCCTGCACCTAAAAAGATCCTACATCAGAGGGAGATCCCAGAACCTGATGAAAAGCCCTGCACCTGAAGGAAACTCCTGTAACTGAAAGTGAGTCGAGAACCTGATGAAGAACCGATGCACCAGAGGGAGAGCATGTGCACCTGAGAAATTCCTGTACCTGAGGCAGAAGCCCTGCACATGAAGGAGAGACCCAGCTCTTGCACCTCAGTAAGTACTCTGTACTTGATGGAGAGCCCAGCCTCTGATAAAAAGCCCCTGCAGCATGGGGAAAGTCCAACACCTGAGGGAGAACTCTGAACCTGAGAGCCCAGCACCTGATGAAGATCTCCTGCCCCTAAGGGAGAGCCTTGCTAATGAAGGAGAGCCCTACACCTCAGAGAGATCACATACACCCAAGAGCCCAGCCCCTGAAGAGCCCCTATACCTTAGAGAAAGCCCAACACCAGAGGGAGAGCCCTGCATCTGAGGGAGAGCCCCTATACCCAACAAAAAGCTCAGCACCTGATGAAGAGGCCCTGCACATGAGGGAAATCTCTTGCACCTGAGTAATAATAGTGCTGAGTCTGAGAGACAGCTTCTGCACCTTGGGGAGATCCCCTTTACCTGAGGGAGAGCCCCTGCATCTGAGGAAGAACACTGCATCTGAAAAACAACCATGCATCTGGGAAAGAGCCCTGCACTGAGACAGAGCCTTGCTTCTGAGGAAGAATCTAGACCAGAACCTGATGTAAGTCCCTGCACCTAGGGAAAATCTCTGCACCTGAAGAAGTGTTCCTGCACATGAGGGAGAGTCCGACCACCTGAGGGAGTGCCCCTGACTCTGAAGGATGACACCAACCTTATTAAGAGTCCCTGCACCTGATGAAGAGTCCCCTGAAGAAAGAACTGTGCACATGAGGGAGAGTCCCGGAACTTAAGGAAGAGTCCTTGCATCTGATAGAGACCTCCCAATTGAGGGAGAGCCTTGGACCTGATGAAGAAGTCTTGCACAGGAGAAAGAGCTACTGCACCTGAGTAAGAGTGCTAAACTTGAGGGAGAGCTCCTGCACCTGAAAGAGAATTCCTGCATCCGAGAAAGGGCTCCTGCACCTTAGGGAGAGGCCCTGCATCTCGAAGATGTCTTGCAGCTGAGGGACAGCTCCTGCCACCAAGGGAGAGTCTCCACACCTGATGAAGAATGCCTGCATTTAAGGTAGAAACCTGCATCTGAGGGAGAGTCCTTCCACCTGAGAGAGACTGCCTGTACCTGAAGGATAGCTCCTACAACTGAGAAAGAGCTTCTGAATCTGGTGACAATCCCGTGTCTCAGAAAAACTGCTTCACCTGAAGAAAACTTTCTGCACCTGAGGAGAAGTTCCCACACCTGAGGGGGAGATACTGTACCAGAGGAAGAGTCTCTGCAGCTGAAAAGTTTGTGCACTTGAATAAGAGACCTGGACTTGAGGGAGAGTCTTGCACCTGTGTGAGAGACTTGCACCTGAGGGAGAGCCTGTATAACTGAGGGAGAGCCCATCACCTGATGAGGAGTCCCTGGTCCTAATAAACAGCCCTGCAAATGAGGGAGAGCCCTGCACCTGAGAGAGTCCCTGTACCTGACAAGGAGTCCAGCATCTGATGAAAAGGCCCTGTAACTTGGGGAGAGTTCCTGTACCTGAGGGAGAGCCCAGGCCCCAATGAAGAGTCCAGTCCCTGAAGAAGAGGCCCTGCACATTATGGCGAGCTCAACACCCAAGGGAGAGCCTGCACCTGTGGGCGATCCTCATCACCTAGAAAGGGCACCTGCACCCAAGGAAGAATCTAGAACCTGATGGAGAATCCCTGTGCTTGAAGGACAGCCCTGCACCTTTTGAAGAGCCCCTGCACCTGGGAGAGTGCCTGCTCCTGAATATTGAGGAAAGCCCTTCAACCTACAAAAAACCCTTGCACCTGAAGTATTGTTCTGCAGATGAGGGAGAGTCTCTATACCTGAGGGAGAACCCCTGCACCTGAGGAAGAACCCTGCTGCACTTAAGAAAATGATGAACCTGAGAAAGAGCTCTGCATCTCAGGGAGAGAACCTGCACCCGAGGGGGATCCTAGAACTTGATGAAGAGTTCTTGTACCTTAGAGAAAGCCCAACACCCGAGAAAGTGCCTATATCTGAGGAAGAGTCCCTATACCTGGCAAAAACCCACCACCTGAGGAAGAGTCCCCACACATCATGGAGATCTCTTCCAAGGAATAGCACTGAGTCTGAGGGAGAGCTCCTGTACTTCAAGATGTGATACCCCCTTTACCTAAAGGAGAGACCCTGCACCTGAAGCAAAGTTCAACAACTGATGATAAGCCCTTGCACCTGGAGGGACAGCCCTCTACCTTTTGAAGAGCGCTTGTATGTGGAAGAGCTTTTGCTCCTGGAGAAAAGCCTTTAAACATGGGGAACAGCCCATCTAAAGGAGGGATAGCCCCTACACCTGAAAAGAAACCATGCTCCGGAGGAAGAGCCTTCACCTAAGATAGAGCCCTGCAACTGAGGAAGAATCCAGAACCTAAGGAAGAGCCCCTGCAACTGGGGGAGAGCTGTGCGCCTGATGAAGTGCTCCTGTGCATGAGGGAGAGTCCTTCCACCTGAGGAAGTGCCCCTGAATCTGAGGGAGAACACCCACCTTAGAAAGAGTTGCTGCACGTGAGGGAGAATACCTGACCTGAGAAGAACTCTACATCTGAAGAAGAGTCCCTGCACTGGACAAAGTGCTTTGCACCTAAGGGAGAGTTCCAGCACTTGAGAAAGAGTTCCTGCACCTGAGGTAGAGCCCTGTACCTGATGAAGATCTCCTGCACATACGGAAGAGCTCCTGCGCCAGGGTAAGAGTGCTAAACTTGAAGAGGAGCTCCTCACCTGAAAGAGAGCCACTGCACCTGATTAAGGGCTCCAGCACCTTAATCAGAGGTCCTGCATCTGCAAAATGCCCAGCTCTTGGGGAAAGCCCCTACCCCTGAGGGAGACTTATTACACCTGATGAAAAGCCCCCAGAGGTAAGGAATAACTCTCACCTGAGAAAAATCCCTGCACCTGAGAGAAAATCCTGCACCTTATGAAGAGCTCCTGCTCTTAGAGAAGAGCCTTGCATCTGAGGAGATAGCTAATCCCGAGGAAGAGCTGTGCACCTGGGGGATAGCCTAGCATCTGAGAGAAAGCCCCTGCACCTGAGAAAGATTCCAGCACCTGACAAAGACCTCCTACATCTGAGGGTGAACCCCTGTACCTAAGTAAGAGCACTGAACCTGAGGGAGAGCCCTTGCACCTGAGAGGGAGCTGCCTCACCTTAGGTAGAGTCCTGGAGCCTGAGAGGAGCTTCTGCAAATGAGGAAAAGTTTCTGCATCTGATGAAGAGATCCCTCACCAGATAAGAGATCCTGCTCTGTTGATGAGCTTCTACACCTCATGAAGAGCTATTCCACCTGATGAGAGGCCTCGGTGCTTGTTGAAGAACTCACTCCTGAAGTAAGACTCTTGTGCCAAAGTAGAGCTACTATGCCTAATGTAGAGCTCTTCCCTGTGATAAAGAGCTCCTACACCTGATGGAGAGCTCCCGCACCTGTGGGGTCAAGAGTAGAAGCACCAAGCTTCCCTCCCTTCAGATCTAGGTGCCAAAATTCATCAAAAGGTATGCTGCAGCACAGACACGAAAGGCGACTTGACTCACCATGACAACAGGACTTGAGAGGAACTGGGGGCTGCAATCTCACTCTGAGCAGTTGGGCTTGGATCTGCCTGTCCCACAGCACCAGTCACCTGTCCGTGGATATCTATGTCATTACCACATTTTTTGCCACTAAAAACAAGGCTATATGAGCACCCTTATAAAAAAGTTTTGTACGTATGTCATATTTCTTTTAGAGATACTTCTAGGAATAAGATTGCATATTACCAAATTTCCCTTCAAAATCTGTCTTATTACTTCACCAATCAGTTTGTAATAATGATGCTAATGCTGGCGATAGCTGTTTTATTTCTTGAGAGCTTCCTATGTGCCAGGCACTGTATTATGCACTTTTCATGCAGTGTCTTGTTTGATCCTTTCATCAACAGTGTCGTAAGTTCTAAAATGATCTCAATTTTAGAGATGAGGGTTGAAGGCACAAGGCACACAAGTTACTTGCTTCAGTCCTCTTTCAATGGGCAGCATGGTTGGTTCCATGTTTTTTCTATTGTAAGTCAATATCATACCCAAGCATTGTGATGTAGAGTCTTTCCCATTTTTTTGAGAGAGAACACACCTCTATTCAAGAAGAGAGAGCTTGGAAACAAGGCAGCCACTGGCCTAGTGATGTTAGCTGCTTCACCCAGATAGAAAGGCAGCTGGAAGTTTATTGTTGGAATAGTCACTGACTTGCACCTTCATTAGGTATCTTGACTTCATGTTGATGTAAAGACTAAAGTTCAACCTCATAAAGAAGAGTTCCTGAACTGGAGGAAGTGTCCTCACACTTCATGAAGAGTCCATGCAATGAAGAAAGAGCCCTGCATCTGAGCAGCAGTCGAGTCCCTGATGGAGATCTGTTGCATGTTAAGGAGAGCCTAATATCTGAGGGAGAGTCCTGCACCTAAGAAAGAACCCCCACACCAGACAAAAAGCCCAGTATGTGATAAAAAGCCCCTATGCATGAAAAAGATCTCCTGCACCTGAGTAAGAGCACTGAATCCGTGGGGTTCCTTCTCACCTGAGGGAGGGTATCTGTACCTAAGGAGGAGCCTAGCACCTGATAAAGAGTCCTGCACTTGGGGAGAGCACTGTACCTTTTGAATAACTTTTGTACCTGGAGAGCCCCCACCCCTGGGGAACAGCCCCTGGACTTGGGAATGAGGCCCTCAACCTAAGAGACAACCCTGCACCTGAGGAAGTGTGCCAGACACATGAATAGCCAGTCCACCCGAGGGAGCACAAGGCAGATGAGAAAACGTCATTCACCTGAGAAAGAGCCCTGCACATGTGATAGAGCCCTGCAACAGAGACACAGCCCAGAACCTGATGACGAGTTCAGGCATCTGAGGAATAGCCCTGCACTTGACAAGGAAATCCTGTATATGAGAAAATGCTCCTGCACCTGAGGAAGAGCTCATGAACAAGAGAGAGAGCTTCTGCCTCTGTTTAAGAGCCCCTGCACCTGAGACTTCCTGCACCTGAGGAGAACATGCCACACCTGAGAAAGAGCCACTGCCCCAGAGGAAGAGTCTCTGCACCTAATGAAGGGCACTTGTACTTGAGGAAAAGTCCTAAACTAGAGAGAGAGTCCCTGCTCCTCAGTGAGATCCCAGCAACTAGTGAAGAGCCCCTGCACCTGAGGAAGAGTCCTGAACCTAAGTCAAAGGACTGAACCTGAGGGAAAGTCCTGCACCTACAGGACAGCAACCACATCTGAGAGACTCCAGCACTTAATGAAGAGCCCCTGCAGCCAGAGAAGAGCCCTGACCTGAAGAAGTGCCCCGCACATGAAGGAGAGACCAACCACTTGAGGGAGCCACTCTGAATCTGAGGGAGTGCACTCACCTTATAAAGAGTCCCTACACCTTGAGGGAGAGCCTTAAAACTGAGGGAAAGCCATTAAAGTTGAAGAAGATCCTGGCACCCGATGAAGAGCACCTGCCCCTAAGGGACAGTTCCTGCACCTCCCGGAGATCCACTGCCCACAAGGGAGACCCAGTTCCCAAGGAGAAGTTCCTTTACCTAAGAGGACTGGATATGAGAAAAATCTCCTGCACACGAGGAAGAATTCCTGCTTCAGAGCAAGAGCGCTAAACATGAGAATGACTTCTTGCACCTGAAGGAGAGCAGCTGCACCTGAGAGAGGTCTCCTACACAATAGTGAGAGGACCCTCATCTGAATATGCTCTGGACGTGGGTAGAAAGCTCAGCACATGAAAAAGAGCCTCTGCACCCGAGGGATATCTTTGGCACCTAAGTAATAGTGCTGGGTCTGAGAGAAGCTCTTGCATCTCAGGAGATCCCATTTATCTCAAGATACAGCACTTGCACCTAAGGGATATCTCAGCAATTGATGATAAGCTCCTGCAACTGGAGGTGAACCCTGCACTTTTGGATGAGCCACCCCTGAACATGGAGGAGAACCCATCCACCTGAGGGAGAGAACCTGCACCTGAGAAAGAATCCTGCTTCTGGCAAAGAACCAGGCACCCAAGAAAGAGCCCTATACCTGAGACAGAGCCCTGCAACTGACAAAGAATCCAGTACCTAATGAAGAGCCCCTGCACCTGGGGGAAGAGTCTTGCACCTGAACAAGCACTCCTGCACATGAGGGAGAGAGCTCCATCTGGGAAAGCACTCCTGAATCTCAAAAATACCCATCTTATAAAGAGTCCCAACACCTGAGGGAGAGCTCCAGCAATGGATGGAGAGTCCTCGCACTTGATGAAGAGTCCCTGCAATAAAGAAAGAACCTTGCACCTCAGGGACAGTCCAGTCCCTGATACAGAGTTGTTGCACGTTAGGTATTGTTGCCTAATATCTAGGGGAAAGCCCTGCACCTAAGAACCCCTGGGCAACACCCTTGGGTCTCCTCCCATTGTGGGAGCTTTTCTGTCCTCTTAATAAATCCTGCTTTAAAAAAAAAAGAAAGAGAAAGAATTCCTGCATCAGAGAAAAAGTCCAGCATCTGATAAAAAGCCCCTGCACATGAAAAAGATCTCCTGCACCTGAGTAAGAGGACTGAATCCGAGGGATTCCTCCTCACCTGAGGCTGAATTTCTGCACCAAAGGACAAGCCCGGCACCTGATGAAGTTGCACTTGGTGGACAGCCCTGCACCTTTCAAACAGCCTTTGTACATGGAGAACCCCTGCTCATGGGGAAGAACACTTTGACTTGGAGAAGAGATCCTCAACCTAAGTAAGGAACAGCCCTGCGCATAAGGAAGTATGCCAGACACAAGATGGAGAGCCTATCCACCTGAGAACTCAGCACACGAGAAACAGCTATGTACCCAAGAAAAAGCCTTGCACCTAAAATAGGCCCTGCAACTAAGCCAGAGCCCAGAATCTGATGTTGAGCCCCTGCATCTCAGGGAGCACCCTATACTTGACAAAGAAATTCTGCACCTGAGAAAAAGTTGATGCACCTGAGAAAGAGCTGCAGCACATGACGGAAAGCTTCTGCATCTGAAGAAGAGCCGCTGCACCCAAGGGAGGGCCCCTAAATCTGAAGGAGAATTCTTGAACCTGAGAAGGACCCACACCTGAAAAAGAACCACAGCACCTGACGAAGAGCCACTGCAGCAGAGGAAGAGCCTCTGCAACCAATGAAGAGACCCTGCACCCGAAGTAGAGCCCTATACCTAAAGACAAACTCCGAACCTGAGGTAGAGTCTCTGTCCCTGAGGGATACCACAGCACCTACTAAAGAGTCCCTGCACCTGAGGAAGAGTCCTGCACCTGAGTATAAGTGATGAACCTGAGGGAAAGCCCTGCACCTGAGAAACAGCCCCCATACGTGAGAGAGACTCCAGTGCCCGATGAAGAGACCCTGCAGCTGGAGAAGAGCCCTGCACATCAATAAGAGTCCCACCACATAAGGGAGCCACCCTGAATCTGAGGAAGAACACTCATCTTATAAAGAGGACCCACTCCTGAGGGAAAACCTTGCACCTGAGGGAGAACCCCTGAACCTGAGGAAGAATGCAGCACCTGATGAAGAGCCCCTGCACCTCAGGGACAGTACCTGCATCTGAGGGAGAGTCACTTCCCATGAGGGGGAGACACAGCTCCTAAGCAGAAGTTCCTGTAACTGAGGAAGAGCCCTGCAACTGAGAAGGAGCCCTACCCTGAGCAAAGGCTCCTGCACCTGATGAAGAGCTCCTGCACATGAGGAAGTGCACCTGCACCAGAGTCAAGAGTGCTAAACTTGAGAAAGAGCCCTGTACCAGAAAGAGAGCCCTTGCAGCTTAAAAAGGGCTCCTGAACCTTAGGGAGGGCCCCTCATCTGGAAGATGTCCTGAACCTAGGTGTAAAGCCCATGACATAAAGAAGAGCCCCTGCACATAGGGGACATCTCTGGCACCTGAGTAATAGTGCTGAGTCTCAAGTAAACCTCCTGCACCTCAGGGAGATCCCCTTTACCTAAGATACAGCCCTTGCAGCAAGTGATATCTCAGTAACTGATGATAAGCTCCTACAACTGGAGGAGAAACCTGCACTTTTGGAAGAGCCCCTGACCCTGGAGAATAGCCCCTAAACATGGGGATGTCCATCCACCTTGGAGAGTGTACCTGCACTTGAGAACTATGCATCTGACAAAGAACCATGTACCCAAGAAAGAGCCCTATACATAAGATAAAGCACTGCAACTGCCAAATAATCCAGAACCTAATGAAGAGCCCCTGCATCTGGAGGAGAGCCCTGTACTTGAGGAAGTGCTCCTGCACATGCAGGACAGTCTTTCAACCTGAATCTTAAGGAGAACACCAACCGTATCAAGATTCCCAGCACCTCAGGGAGAGCTCCTGCACCAAACAAAGAGTCTTTGTACTTGATGAAGAATCCCTGCAATGCAGAGTCTTGCACCTCAGGAACAGTCCAATCCTGATGGAGAGCTGTTACATGTTAGAAAGCACCTAATATCTTGGGGGAGAGCCCTGCATCTGGAAAAAACCTCTGCAATAGACAAAAAGCCCAACTTCTGAAAAAGAGGCCCTGGACTTGAAAAAAGATTTCCTGCACATGAGTAAGAACAATGAATCTACGGGAGTCCTCCTCACCTGAGGGAGAGTTTCCGCACCTAAGGAGAAGCCCAGTGCCTGATGAAAACCCTGCATTCTGGTGACAGCCGTGCACCTCTCTAACAGCCTTTGCACCTAGAGAGCCCCTGCGCCTGGGAAAGAGCTCCTGAACTTGGGGAAAAGGCACTCAACCGAAGGAACAGCCCTGCACCTGAGGAAGTGCACCACAGCCATGATGGAGAGCCTATCCTCCTAAGGGAAATCCTGGTACCTGAAAAAAAGCCCTGTAACCAAGACAGAGCCCAGAACCTGACCATGACTCCCGCATCTGAGGAAGAGTCCTATATTTCAAAATGAAATTCTGAACCCAAGAAAAATTCCTGCTAGTGAGGAAGAGCTCCTGCACATGACAAGGAGCTTCTGCATCTAGTGAAGATCCTCCGTGCCTAAAGGAGAGCCCTTGCATCTGAAGGAGAATTCCCGAGCCTGAGCTGAAGTTTTAACACCTGAGGAAGAACCACTGCACCTGATGAAGAACCACTGCACCAGAGGAAGAGCCTCTGCACCTAATGAAGGGCCCCTGCACCTAAGGAAGAGCTCTATACCTGAAGATGAACTCCTGCACCTGAGAGAGAACCCAAAAATGGAGAGAGTGCCCTTGCCTCTGTGGGAGATCACAGCACCTAGTGGAAAGATCCTGCACCTGAGGAAGAGTCCTGCACCCAAGTAAAAGGGTTGAACCTGAGGGAGAGCCCTGCAACTGCAAGACAGTCCCTACACCTGACAGTAACTCGAGCACCTGATGAAGAGATCCTACACCTGGAGAATAGCTCTGCACCTAAAGAAGTGCCCCTGCACATGAAGAAGAGTCCCACCACGTGAGGGAATAACCCTTCAACTGATGGAGAATACTCACCTTTCAAGAGTCCCTGTACCTAAGGGTCAGTGCCTGAACCTGAGGAAGAGCACTGTGCCTGGTGAAGAAGTCCAGTACCTGATGAAGAGACCCTGCACATGACAGTCAGTTCCTGCACCTGAGGGAAATCCACTGCCCATGAAGGAAAGACCCAGCTCCTGAGGAGAAGTTCCTATACCTGAGGATGAGCCCTGCACCTGAGCAAAGGCTCCTGCACCTGAAGAAGAGCTCCTGCACATGAGAAAGTGCTGCTGCAACAGGGCAAGAGTGCTAAACTTGAGAAAGAGCTTCTGTACTTGAAAGAGAGCCATGCACCTTAGAAAGGCCCATCATGTGGAAGATGTTCTGAACCTAGGTATAAAGCCCAGGACATGGAGAAGAATCCCTGCACATGAGGAACATCTCTGGCTATTGAGTAATAGCGTTGAGTCTGAGAGAGCTCCTGCACCTCAGGGAGATCCTCTTTCCCAAGATACAGCCTTGTACCAAGTGATATCTCAGTAACTGATGATAAGCTCCTACAACTGGAGAAGAAATCTGCACTTGGGGAAGAGCCCCTGTCCCTGGAGAAGAGCCCCTAAACACGGGGGAGAGCCCATCCACCTTGGGGAGTCTACCTGCACTTGAGAACTATGCATCTGACAAAGAACTATGCACCCGAGAAAAAACCCTGTACCTGAGATGGAGCCCTGCAACTGACAAAGAATCCACAACCTAATGAGGAGCCCCTGCACCTGGGGGGAGACCCCTGCACCTGAAGAAGTACTCCAGTACATGAGGAACAGTTCTTCAACCTGAGGAAGTGCCCTAAGTCTTTATTTTTTCTGAGTTGAGTCTTACTCTGTAGCTCAGGCTGGAGTGCAGCGGCATGCTCACTGCCACCCCAGCGTCAACCTGCTGGGCTCAGGTGGTCCTTCCACATCAGCCTTCCAAGTAGCTGGATCTACAGGTGCATGCTACCATGCCTGGCTAATTTTTTGATTTATTGTAGAGATGAGGTCTCACCAAGTTGCCCAGGTTAGTCTACGCCCCTGAATCTGAAGGAGAATACCCACCTTGTAAAGATCCCCAGCACCTGAGGGAGAGTTTACACTGGACAGCGTTCTCAAACTTCATGAAAGGTCCCTGCAACGAAAAAAGAGCCTTGCATCTGAGGAAACAATCCAGTCTGGCGGAGAACTGTTGCCCATTACAGAGAGCCTAATAACCAGGGGAGAGCCCTACAGCACCTAAGCTAGAATTCCTGCACCAGACAAAAAGCCCAGCATCTGATAAAGAGCCCCTGTACATGAAAAAGATCTCTTGCACATAATAAGAGTACTGAATCTGAGGGATTCCTCCTTACCTGAGGAAGAGCACCTAAGGAGGAGCCTAGCACCTGATGAAGAGTTCCTGCACGTAGGGGAGAGCAATGCACCTTTCAAACAGCCTTTGCACCGGGAGATCCCTTGGCTATGAGGAAGAGCCCCTGGACTTGGGAAAGAGGTACTCAAAATAAGGGACAGTCTTGAGGTTAGGAAGTGCGCCAGGCACATGATGGAGAGCCTATCCATCTGAGGGAGAACCCAGCACATAAGAAACAACCATGTACCCAAGAAAGAGCCTTACGCCTGAGAACAAGCCCTATACCTGAGATAGAGCCCTGCAACTGAGACAGAGTCCAGATCCTGACGTTGAGCCACTGCATCTGAGGGAGAGCCCTACATTTGACAAAGAACTTCAATACCTGATAAAAAGCTGCTGCACATGATGGAGAGCTTCCACATCTGGTGAAAGACTCCTGCACCTAAGGGAGAGATGCTGCATCTGAAGGAGAATTCCTGCACCTGAGCAGATTTCTCACACCTGAAGAAGAGCCACTGCACCAGAGAAGGAGCCTCAGAACCAACTGATGGGTCCCTGTACCCGAGGAAGAGCTCTATACCTGAAAATGAACTACTGCACCTGAGGGAGAGCCCTAAACCGAGTGAGAGGCCCTGCCCCTGAGAGAGACCACAGCCCCGGCACCTGAGGAAGAGTCCGCCACCTGAGTAAATGGGCTGAACCTGTGGGAGAGCCCTGTACCTGCACAACAGCCTCCACACCTGAGAGAGACTCCAGCATCTGATGAAGAGCCCTTGTAGCTAGGGAATGGCCCTGTATCTGAAAAAGTAACCCTGCAAATGAAGGAGAGTCTCACCATGTGAGGAAGCCAACCTTACCTTAGGAAGAGTCCAGCACCCGAAGAGCCTCTGCATCTGATGGACAGTTCCTGCACCTGAGGGAGAGCCAACGTTCAGGAGGGAGAGATTCAGCTCCTGAGGAGAAGTTCCTGTACCTGAGGAAGAACCCTGCACCTGAGAAAAAACTCTTGCACCTGATAAAGAGCTTCTGCACAAGTGGAAGAACTCCTGCACTAGAGTAAGAGTGCTAAATTTGAGAAAGAGCTCCTGCACCTGAAAGAGATTCTCTGCACCAGAGAGAGACTCCAGCGCATGATGAAGAGACCCTGCAGCAGGGGAAGGGCTCTGCACCTGAAGAAGTGCTCCTGCACATGGGGGAGAGTCCTTACACCTTCGGAAGTGTCCCTGATTCTGAAGGAGAACACCCACCTGATAAAGATTCAGCTCCTGAAGCAGAGTTCTTGCACTGGAAAGTCTTCACACTTGATGAAGAGTCCCTGCAATGAACAAAGAGCCTTGCACCTGAAGGACAGCCCAGTCCCTGATGGACAACTGTTGCACATTACAGAGAGCCTAATATCTGGGGGACAGCCCTGCAACTAAGAAAGATCTCCTGCACCAGACAAAAAGCCCAGCATCTGAAAAAGAGCCCCTGCACAAGAAAAATATTTCCTGCACTCGAGTAAGAGCACTGAATCCAGGAGGGAGTCCTCCTCACCTGAGGGAGGAACTCTGTATAAGTGAGAGTTCAGCACATGATGAAGAGACCCTGCACTTGGGGGAGAGCCATGCACCTTTCAAAAAGCCTTTTTACCTAGAGAGGGCCTGCCCCTGGGAAGGAGCCCCTGGACTTGGGGAAGAAGACCTCAACCTGAGGCACAGCCCTGTAAGGAAGTGCACCAGATACACGATGGAGAACTTGTCTACCCAAGAAAGAACCCAGGACATGAGAAAGAGCCCTGCACTTGAGATACAGCTCTGTCACTGACACAGAATGCAGGACCTGATGACAAGCTCTTGTATCTGAGGGAGAGTCCTATACTTGACAAAGAACTTCCAAAGCTAAGAAAAAGCTGCTGAATATGAAAGAGAGCTTCTGAATCTATGGAAGGGCTCCTGTACCTAAGGGAGAGCCCCAGAATCTAAGACTTCCTGCACATGAGGAAAAGTTCCCACATCTGAGGAAGAGCCACTGAAACAGGAAGAGCCTCTGCACCTAATGAAGGGCCTCTGTACTGGAAGAAGAGCCCCATGCCTGAAGATGAACACCTGCACCTGTAGGAAACCCTAAACCAAAGGGAGAGCCCATGCCCCTGTGGGTGATCACAGCACTTAGTGAAGAGCCCCTGCACCTGAGGAAGAGCTGTGCACATGAGGAAGAGCTCCTGACCTTAGGAAGAGCCCAGCAGATGAAGAAACCTGCACCAGAGAGAAAACTCCCACACCCTATAAAGAGCATCTGCACTGAAGAAAGAGCTCTGCTCCTGAGGGAAAGTCCTTGCACCTGAGGGAGATTCCCCGCAACTGAGGGAGAGCCCTTATGCCTGAAAGAGAGCCCCTACACCTTATGAAGAGCCTTTGCAGTTAGGAAACAACCTTGACACTGAGGGAGATCCCTGCACCCTAGGAAGAGCTCCCACACATGACAACTTCTGTATTTGGTAAAGAGCCCATGTGCCTAAGGGAGAGACCCTGAACCTGAAGGAAATTTCCTGCACCCAAGGAGAAGTTCCTTCACCAGAAGAAGAGCAACTGCACCATAGGAAGAGCCTCGGCACCTGAAAAATTCATGCATCTGAGTAAGCGTCCAAGACCTGAGGAAGAGCCTTGCACCTGAGGGAGAGCACCTGCAACTGAGGGTGAGCCCAGCACCTGATGAAGAGTTCCTATTCCTAATGGTGAACCCTGCAAATGAAAGCCCTGCAGCTGAGAGAATCCCTGCACCCAAGGAAGAGTCCAGATCCTGACAAAGAGCTCCTGAATCTTGCAAACTAGTGCAAACTCTTTGGAAGACAGTGTGGGGATTTCTGAAAGAACGAGAAACTGACCTTCCATATGACCCAGCAATCTCCCTATTGGGAATATACCTGGAAGAACTCAAATCAGTCTACAAAAAAGATGCCTGCACATGCTTGTTTGCTGCGGCTCTATTCACCTCCATGCTACCATGCTACCCATCGAAGCTGGACTGGATTAATAATAATAATAATAATAATAATAATAAAAGAGGTACATATACACAATGGATGCTATGCAGCCATAAAGAAGGACAAACATATGAACTTCCCAGTAACTAGGACAGATTTAGAGCCTATAATACTCAGTGAACAGAGTATTATAATACAGAAACAAAGAACAGAGTACCATATATTCTCACTCATAAGCGAACCTTGAACAATTATCATAATACTATAAGAAAGGGATTGGCAGTAGTGGGAAACTGTCAGGGGATGGGGGGGTGGGATTGGCAGTTGAGGGAAACTGCCAGGGGAGGAATGGGCACACCTCATCAACAAGGGTACCTGCATAATGAACATTTGTATACCTAACCCTGAATTGTACCCCACATCTTCAAAATTTAAAAAAAGGAAAAAAAAAAAAAAAGAAAATTAAAACTAATTTCAAACAGAAAGAAAGAGCTCCTGAATCTGAGGAAGAGTCCATGTAGCTGATGGTGAGCCCCCGAAGCTGAGAGAAAGGCCAGCCATGATGAAGAGCCCCTGCATGTTACAGAGTGCCTACAAATGAGAGAGATCCCTACCCCTGAGAGAGCCCATACACCCAAGAGAGTCCAGTCCCTGATGAACAGCTGCTGTATGTTAGGGAGAGCTTAATACCTAAGGAAGAGCCCTGCAGAAGAAAGAACACCTGTACCAGACAAAAAACTCTGAATCTGATGAAGAACCTCTATACATGAGAACAATCTTCCTCACAGGAGTGTAAGAATGCTAATCTGAGGGGGAGCTCCTGAACCTCAGGGAAATCCCCCTCATCAGAGAAAGGCACTATAACCTAAGGAAAAGCCTAGCACCAAACACAAAGCCCCTGCACCTGTAGAAGAGCCTTGCATATTTTAAAGAGCCCCTGCACCTGGAAGACCCCTTCCCCCCAGGGAAAAGCTCCTGAACATGGGGAAGAGTCCTTCAACCTATGGGGCAACCCTGCATTTGAAGAAGTGTCCAAGACACACAGGAGAGAGCCCAATCACCTGAGAGAGAACCTGTTCATCTGAGGGAGAATCCTGCACATGAGAATGAGCCATACACCCGAGAAAGAGCTCTGCACCTGAGAAACAGCCCTGCAACTGAGAAATAACCCCAAACCTAATGAAGAGCCTTGTACCTGGTGAAAAGCCCTACACCTGAAAAAGTGCTCTGGCACAAGACAAAATGCTCCTGCACATGAGGAAAAGTGATGACCATGAGAAAAAGCTCCTGCACCTGAGAGACAGTCCAGCACCTGATGAAGAACACCTGCACTGGAAGAGTCAAACTGAAAGTACCTTGTACCTGAAGAAATGTCTCTGCACATGAGGGAGAATCCATCAACCCGAGGGCATCTCCTTGCATCACATGGAGAACCCTGTACTACATAAATTGTTCATGTACCTGATGGTGAGCCCAATACCTGAGAGAGAACACCTGCACCTGAGGGAGAGCCCTTCACCTGATGAAGAGTCCCACAACTGAAGAAGAGTCCTACACCCGAGAAAGAGTCTAGATCCTGAGGAAGAGCCCATGAACCTGAGGGAGAGCTCTGTGCATGAGAAAGAGCTGAGAATCTTAGGAAGAGCCCTACATGTGAGGAAGAGCTCAGCATGTGATGAAGAACCCTGCACTGAAAGGAGAGCTGTACACCCAAAAATGAGCTCTGCACCTGAGGGAGCGCCAAGAACTGATGAGGAGCCCACGCACCAGAGGGAGAGTCTGTGCAGCTGAGAAATTCCTGCACCTGAGGGAGAGAAACTACACATGAGGGAGAGAACCAGCTCCTGAGGTGAAGATTCTGCACCTGAGTGCACTATACCTGAGGGAGAGCTCTGCACCTGAAGGAGGTCACAGCATCTGAGAGAGAGGTGCTAAATCTGGGATACAGTCCTGCCCCTGAGGAAGAGCCCCTGTAGCTTAGGGAAAGCTGCTGCAACTTAGAGAGAACCCTGTACCTGAGAGCCCAGCGATTGATGAAGATCCCCTGCCCCTATAAAACATCCCTGAATGTGAGGGAGAGCCCTGCACCTCACAGAGAGCACCTGCACCTGAGAGAGATGCCAGTTGCTGATGAAGAGCCTCTGCACACTAGAGAAAGCATGACACCTTAAGGAGAGCCATGCACCTGAGTGAGAGCCACTTCACATAAGGGAGATCTCTTGCACCTAATAGCGCTGAGTCTGAGGGAGAGTTCCTGCATCTCAGAAAGATTCCCTTTACCTGAGGAAGATCCCATGCACCCAAGGAAAGCCTAGACTCCAATGAAGTGCCTCTGCACCTTACAGAAAGCCTAACACCTAAAGAGAGCCCTTGCACCTGAAAAGAACCATGCATCCAATAAACAGCCATGCACCTGAGATACTGCTTTGCAACTGAGAAAGAATCCAGAACCTGGTGAAGAGTGCTGAACCTAAAAAGTGCTCCTGCACATATGGGAGAGTCCTACTACCTGAGGGAGAGCTCCTGAATGTGGAGAAGAGCCCAGTAAATGAAGAGCCCCTGTACCTGAGAGCCCCCCACACCTGATGAAGAGTCCCTGAACTGAAGACTGAGTCTTGCTTGTTAGGGAGTTCCCTGCAGGTGAGGACGAGACCCTGCACCTAAGACAGACCTCTTGGTTCTGCATCTGGTGAAGAGCCCCTGTGTCTAAGCGAGAGCCCCTGTACCTGAAGGAGATTTCCTGCACCTGAGAGGAAGTTCCCACATCTGAGGAAACACCACTGAACCAGAGGAAGGGCCTCTGCACATAAAAAATTCCTGCACCAAAGTAAGAGATCTGGACTTGAGGGAGAGCCTTGCACCTCAGAAAGATCCCCTATAACCGAGGGTGGGCCCAGCACCTGAGAAGTACCCAGCACATGAGAAAAAGCCACTGCACCTGATGGAGTGCTGGGCACCTGAGGAAGTACCCCTGAACTTGAGGAAGAGACCAATAGCTAATGAAGAAATCCCTGCATCTGAGGGTGAGCTCCTGCAACTGAGAAAGATCTCTGCACCTGAGATACAGGCTTGCAACTGAGTAAGAGCCCAGAACCTGATGAAGGGCCCCTGTGCCTGGGGAAGAGCCCTGCACCTGAAGAAGAGCTCCTGCACCTGAGAGAGAGTCCCTGCCCCTGAGAAAGAGTCAAGAACATGATGAACGGCCCCTACACCTGAAAAAGAGCCCTGTACTTGATGAAGAGCCACTATACTGACAGATTCCCTTCACATGGGGTAGAACCCTGTACCTTAAGAAATGCCCCTGGTCCGGGCTTGGTGGCTCAGTCTGTAATCCCAGCACTTAGGGAGGCTGAGGCGAGTGGGTTGCCTGAGTCTGTGGGTTCAAGATCAGTCTGGGCAAATTAGCAAGATCTCGTTTCTACAATAAATAAAAAATTAGCTGGGCATGGTAGCATATGCCTGTAGTTCCAGCTACTTAGAAAGCTGAAGCGGAAGGATCACAGGAGCCTAGCAAGTCGATGTTGGAGTGGCCGTGAGTGTGCTGCCGCACACCAGCCTGGGCAATGGAGTGAAATTCCAACTCAAAAAAAAAAAAGGAAAGAAAGAAATGCCTCTGTAGTTGGGAGTGGTGGCTCAAGTCTGTAATCCCAGCACATTGGAAGGCCAAGGTGAGGGAACTGCCTGAGCCCATGCATTTGATACCAGCTTGGGCAACTAGGCAAGACCTCATCTCTACAAAAAATAGAAAATTAGCTGGGCATGGCAGCACATGCCTATAGTTGCTGCTATTTGAAAGGCTGAGGCGGAAGAATCACCTGAACCTAGCGGGTCAACACTGGGGTGGCTATGAGCATGCCACTGCATTCCAGCCTGGGTGATAGAGTGAGTCTCTGACTCAAAAAAAAAAAATGCCCCGTATAGGAGCCTCCAGCCACCTGAGGGAGTCCCCCTGCATCTGAGGAAGAACCTAGCACCTTAAGAAGAATTCTGAAGGTGAGGGAGAGTCTTGCAACTGATGGAGAGCCATACCCTCAGGGGAGATTCTGCACCTAGGGACGAACCCTCACACCTAGTGGCGAACCCATGCACTAAAAAAAGAGGTCTGCACTAGGAGGAGAGTCTGTGCATTTGAGAAAGTGTCCCTGTACTTAAGAAAGACGCTTTGTAAATGAAAGTGAGACCTGCACCTGAGGGAGTGCTAAGCTTCAGGAATAGCCCCTGTACCTGAGGAAGAATCCTACACCTGAGGGAGAAGACTGCACCTGAAGGAGATCCCTGTGCCTGTGAAAGAGCACTCCGCTCATGAAGAGCCCTAAAACCAAAAGAGAACCCGCATGCAATTGAGGTAACCAGGAGAGCGAGCTCTTACATCTGTGGGAGAGCTTTGTTAGCTAAGGAAGGACCCTGAACCTTTTTTTGGGGGGGGGATTGGAGTCTCACTCTGTCACCCAGACTGGAGTGCAGTGTCATGTAGGCTCACAGCCACCCCAGCATCGATCTGCTGGGCTTCGGCGATCCCTCTACCTCAGCCTTCCAAGTAGCTGGAACTACAGGCGTGTGCTACCATGCATGGCTATTTTTTTTTTCATTTTTTGTAGAGACAAGGTCTCCCCAAGGTGTCTGGACAGGTCTTGAATCATGGGCTCAGGCAATCCACTCGCCTCAGCCTCTCAAAGTGCTAGGATTACAGGTTGAGCCATCGAACCTGGCCAGGACCTTCACCTGAGGGAAAGCTTTAAAGCTCATAGAAAATTCTAACCTGAAGAGACCCCTGCACTTGGCTATGAGTATTGAATGTGACAGGGAGCTCCTACACCTGAGAGAGAGGGCCTCTATCTAAGGTAGGCCCTTGCACCTGAGGAGGAGACCTGAACATGAAGGAGAACACTGTACCTGAGGAAAAGTTCAGCATCTGGATGAGAGCCTTGCACCTGATGAACAGTGTCGGAACCCGGGGTATAGTTTTGTGCCTGATGAAGAATTCCTGAACCTGAGAAAGCCTCTGCCCCTTAGGAGTCCCTGAACCTGGGGGAGAACACTGCATCTAAAAATGTGCCCCTGCACATAAGAGAGAGTCTCTCCACCTGAGAGATGTTCGTGCATCTTACGAAGAGCTCTGGCATCTGAGGGAAAGCTCTCCAGTGCAGGGAAAACCCTTGCACCCGAGGGAGAGCCCTGCACCTGAGAAAGAGCCCTGAACCCGAGGAAGACACCTGCACCTGAAAGACAGTCCTGTACTTGAGTAAGAGCACTGATAACTGAGGGACAGCTCCTACACCTGAGGATGAGTCTCTCCATATGAGGATGATCCCTGCACTGGAGAAAGAGCCCTGAACACAAGAAAGAGTCCAGCACATGATAAAGAGCTTCTGCACATGCAGGAGGGCCCTGCACCGGATGAAAGCTCTTTCACATGAGGTGGAATTCCTGCACTTAAGTAAGAATGCTTACACTGAGTGAAAGCACCTGCATCTGCGAGAGACTCTGAATCCCTGAGGAAGAGTCTCTGAAACTAGGTGAAATCTCCTATACCTGAGGGACAAAGAACCCCTGCATTTAAGGGAGAGCCTTGTACCAGATGAAAAGCTCCTACACTTGAGAAAGAGCTCCTGCACCTTAGGGACAGCCCCTGAACCTGGAAAATGCCCTGCACCTAAGGGAGACCCCCTGATCCTGAGGGACAGTCCTACACCTGATGAAGAGCTCCTGCACAAGAGATACGCACCTGAGTAAGAATGCTAATCCTGAAAGAGAGACCTACACCTAAGAAACAGCCCTGCTCCAGAGGGAGAGCTCCTACACCTAAGAGTCACTGTACCTGAGAAAAAATCTGGGACCTTATGAAGAACTCCTGCCCATGAGAAGAGCCTTGCATCTGAGGGAGATCACTACACCTGAGGGAGAGCTTGAGATAAAGTCTCTGATCCAGTGGATATTTAATTCATTACCACATTTTTTCCATTAAAAATAATACTATATGAGCACTCTTATGCAGAAAGTTTTGTAATATGTCTTATTTCTAGAAACAAGATTGGATACCACCAAATTTCCTATCAAAGTCTGTTTTATTACTTCACCAATCAGTTTGTAATAATGATGCTAATGCTAACGATAGCTTTTTTATTTTGGGGGGATCCTGATGTGTCAGGCACTATATTATGCACTCTTCATGCAATGTCTTATTTGATCCTCTCATGAACCCAGTCTGATAAGTTCTAAAATGAGCTCCATTTTAGAGATGAGGGATGGAGGCACAGGGCACATAAGTCACTTGCTTAAAGTGACTAACAGTATCAGACTCACGCATTCTGATCCAGAGTCTACACCATTCTTTCAGAGATAACCCACTTCAATTAAGGAAAAGAGAACTTGGGAAGAAGGCAATCACTGGGCCTAGTGATGTCAGCCACTTCGCACAGAGAGGAAGCCAACTGGAAGTTTGTTGGAAATGTCACTATCACCTTCATTAACTAATTTTCGTTTTGTGTTGATGAAAAGACTCAAGTTCAAGCTCATAAAAGAGTACTCCTGCACTGGATGAAGAGTCCTTGCACTTGATGAACAGTACCTGTGCATGGGGGACAGTCCAATCCCTGAAGGCAAACTGCTGTATGTTAGGGAGATCGCTGCCCCTAAGAAAGAACCCCTGAACCAGACAAAAAGTCCAGCATCTGATAAAGAGCCCCTGCACATGAAAAAGACCTCCTGTACTTGAATAACAGCACTGAAGTCAATTGATTCCTCCTCACCTGTGAGAGGGTCTCTGCACTTCAGGATGAGCCCAGCACCTGATGGAAAGCCTCTGCACTCGGGGGAAAGCCCTGCACCTTTCGAACAGCCTTTGCATCTGTAGAGGCCCTGCCCCTGGAGAACAACCCCTGAACTTGGGGAAGATATCCTCAACTTAAGAGGCAGCTCTGCTCCCGAGGAAGTGCGCCAGACACATGGCACAAAGAGTCATGGAACTGAGAAAGAGCACTGCACCTGAGATAGAGCCCTGCAACTGAGAAAGAGCACAGAACCTGACGACAAACCCCTACATCTGAGGGAGAGCCCTACCCTTGACAAAGAACTCCTACACTTGAGAAAAAGCTCCTGCAACTAAGGAATAGCTCTTACACTTGACAGAGAGCTTCTCCAAAAGGTGAAGCACCCTTGCGCTTAAGGGAGAGTCCATCCATCTGAAGGAGTCTTTCTGCACCTGAGGAGAAGTTCCCACACCTATGAATGAGCTACTGGCTGGGCACGGAGTCTCAGTCAGTAATCCCAGCACTTTGGGAGGACAAGGAAAGAGGATTGCCTGAGCCTGGGGGTTCGAGATCAGCCTGGGCAATTGATGAGACCTCGTCTCTACAATAAATCACAAAAATTAGCTGGTGTGGTGGTGTGCATCTGTAGCTCCAGCTACTTGAAAGGCTGATGCAGAAGGATCGCCTAAGCCCAGCAGATCAAGGCTGTGGTAGCTGTGAGTGTGCCACTGCACTCCAGCCTGGGCGAAGTGAGACTCCAACTCAGAGGGAAAAAAAAAAAAAAAAAGAGCTGCTGTACCAGATGAAAAGTAGCAACACCTGAAGAATGTGCTTGTGCACATACAGGACAGTTCCACAACATGAGGGAGCCACCCTTAATCTGAGGGATAACATTATCCAAACTGTCCCTGGACCTGAGGGAGAGCCTTACATCAGATGGAGAGTCCCTGAACCTGAGAAAGAGCCCAGCATCTGATGAAGAGCCCCTGCACCTGAGGGAGAGCCACTGTTTGTGAGGGAGAGATGCAGCTCCTGAAGAGAAATTTCTGTACCTGAGGAAGAGCTCTGCACTTGAGAAAGAGCCCTACACTGTAGTAAAAGTGCTGAACTTGAGAAAGAACACCTGTCCATAAATATAGGGGAGGGTCTATCCTGCACCTGAGAGAAGGCTCCTGCACCTTATGGTGAAGTCCTTCATTTGGAAGATGTCCTGTACTTGCATAGAAAGCCCTGCATGTGAAGAAAAGCCCATGCACATGAGGGACATCTCCAGCACCTGAGTAATAGCACTGAGTCTGAGGGAGAGCTCCTGCACCTCAGGGATTTCCCAATTACCTAAGGTTCAGCCATTCCACCTAAGGGATATCTCAGCAACTGATGATATGCTCCTGCAACTGGAGGAGAACCTTGCACTTTTGGAAGAGCTCCTACCCCTGGAGAAGAGCCCCTAAATATAGGGGATAGTCCATCCAACTGGGGGAGTGTGCCTGCCTTTCAGAAGAAACTTGCACTTAAGAAAGAACCATGCACCAGAGAAAGGTCAGGTACTTGAGATAGAATCCTGCAACTGAGAAAGAATCTAGAAGCTAATGAAGAGGTCCTTCACCTGGGAAGAGCCCTGCACCTGAAGAAGCACTCCTGCACATTAGGGAGAGTCCTTCCATCTGAGGAAGCACCACTGAATCTGAAGAACACCCACTTTGTAAAAAGTTCCAGCACTTGAGGGAAAGCTCCTACACCAGATGGAGAGTACTCGTACTTCATAAACAGTCCCTGCATTGACAACCCCTGAGGGACAGTCAAGTCCCTGATGACAAACTGTTGCAAATTAGGGAGAGTGTAATATTTGGTGGAGAGCCCTGTACCTAAGAAAGAACTCCTGCACAACACGTAACACCAGCATCTGATAAAGAACCCCTGCACATGAAAAAGATCTCTTGAACCTGAGTAACAGCACTGAATCCCAGAGATTTCTCCTCACCTGAGGGAGGGGTTCTGCAACTGAAGACCAGCCCAGTACCTGACGAAAAGCCCTGTACTCAGAGGAGAGAATGGCACCTTTCGAACAAAACTTCTACCTGGAGAGCCCCTGCTCCTGGGGAATAGCCCCTTGACTTGGGGAAGAAGTCCACAACCTGATGCATAGCCCTGCACCTGAGGAAGTGCACCAGACACACGAGAATGAGCCTATCCACCCAAGGGAGAACCTGGCACATGAAGAAGAGCCATGAACCTGAGAAAGAGCCCTGCACCTGAGATAGAACCCTGCAAACGAGACAGAGCCCACAACTTGACGACGAGCCCCTGTATCTCAGGTAGAGCTCTACACTTGACGAAGAACATGTGCATCTGAGGAAAACCTCCTACACTTGAGGAAGAGCTTCTGCACATGATGGAGAACTTCTGCATCTGGTGAAGAGTCCCTGTGTCTAAGATAGAGCCCCTGTATCTGATGGAGATCTCCTGTACCTGAGGAGAAGTTCCCACATCTGAGGCAGAGCCTCTGCACCTGAAAAAGTGCCCTATACCTGAAGACAAACTCCTGCACCTGAGAGAGAGCCCTAAACTGGAGGGAGAGCCCTGCCCCTGAGGAAAATCACAGCACCTAGTGAAGAGCCTCTGCACCTGAGAATAAGTCCTGAACCTGAGTAAAAGGGCTGAGCCTGAGGGAGAGCCCTGCACCCCCAGGACAGTTCCCCACCTGAGAGACTCCAGCACTTGATGAAGAGCCCCTGCAGCTGGGGAAGAGTCCTGCACCTGAAGAAATGCCCCTGTACATGAAGGAGAGTCCCACCATGTGATGGAGCCATCCTGAATCTGAGGGAGAACAGTCAGTCACCGTTTAAAGAGTTCCTGCAGGCCGGGTGGCTCAGCCTGTAATCCCAGCACTTTGGGAGGCTGAGACAAGTGGATTGCCTGAGCTCATGGGATTGAGATCAGCCCAGGCAACTTGGCAAGACCACGTATGATGAAGAACCTCAATACATGAGAAAAATCTCCTGCACCTGAAAAAGAGTACTGACTCTGAAGGAGAACTCTTGAACCCAGGGAGATCCCCTTCATGGCAGAAAGGGTCTATGTTCTAAGGAAGATCCCAGTAAAAAGCTGACGCATGTGTAGAAGAGTCCTGCATGTTTTTGTTTTTGTTTCTGAGTTGGAGTCTTACCCTGTCACCCAGGCTGGGGTGTTATGGCATGCTTATGGCTACCTCAGAGTCAAACTGCCAGACTCAGGTGATCCTTCTGCTTCAGCCTTCCAAGTAGCAGCTACCATACATGACTAATTTTTTGATTTTTATTGAAGAGATGAGGTCTCGCCAAGTTGCCTAGGCTGCTCTTGAACCCATGGGCTCAGGCAGTCCTCTCACCTCGGCTTCCCAAAATGCTGGAATTATAGGCTTCAGCCACTGCGACCGGATGGGTACTGCATGATTTAAAGAGCCCCTATACCTGCAAGAGCTGCTGCTGCCCACGGGGAAGAGCCCCTGAACATATGGGAAAGTCCATCAGTCTATGGGACAACGCTGAATCTGAAAAAGTTCCCCAGATACTCGAGAGAGAGCCTGTTCACCTGAGGTAGAGCCTCTTTCACCTGAGGGAGAAACCTGCACATGAGAATGAGCTATGCACCCGAGAAAGCCCTGCACCTGAGATACAGCTCTTCAACTGAGAAACTGAGAAATGATGAGCCATTGCACCTGAAGGAGAGTGTATACAAGAAAAAGAACTCTGACACATGAGAAAAAGCTTCTGCACATGAGGGAGAGTGTAGACCATGGAAAAGAGCTCCTAACCTGAGAAACAGTCCAGCACCTGCTGAAGAACCCCTGCACTGGGGGAGTCCCTTAAGCTGTGAAATACCTTGTACCTAAAGAAATGCCCCTGTGCATGAGGAAGAATCTGTCCACCTGTGGGAGTTTCTCTGCATCACAGGGAGAACCCTGTACTATATGAAGTGTTTTTGCACCTGAAGAAAATCCTTATACCTGAGCGAGAACACCAGCACCTGAGAGAGACCCCAAAAACTGAGGAAGAGCCCTTCACCTGAAAAAGAGTCTTGCACCTGAGGAAGAGCCTATATCCTGATAAAGAGCCCATGAACCTGAGGGAGAGCCTGGCTCATGAGAAAGAGTAGAGACTCTGAAGGAAAGCCCTGCATGTGAGGAAGAGCTCAGCATGTGATTAAGAGCCCTGTACCTGAAAGGGAGCTGTGCACCCAAAAATAAGACCTGCACCTGAGAGAAAGCCAAGAACTTATGAGAAGCCCATGTACCAAAGGGAGAACCTGTGCACCTGAGAAATTCCTGCACCTGAGGCAGAGCTCCTGCACAGACTCAGCTCCTGAGGAAAAAACCCTGCTCCTGAGTGAGTGCCCTGCCCCTGAGGGAGAGCTCTGCACCTGACAGAGGTCATGGCATCTGAGGAAGAGCTCCTAAAACTGAGAGAGAACACAGTCCCCAAAGAAGATCCCCTGTAGCTTAGGGAAATCCCCTCCAACTTAGGGAGAACCTTGTACCTGAGAGCCCAGCACTTGATGAAGATACCCTGCCCCTATAAAACAGCCCCAAACATGAGGGAGAGCCCTGTACCTCACGGAAAGCACCTGCACCCAAGAGAGATACCAGCCCCTGATGAAGAACCCCTGCACCCTAAAGAAAGCACAACACCTGAAAGAGAGTCCTGCACCTGAGGAGAGCCATTTCACATGATGGAGATCTCTTGCGCCTAAGTAATAGTGCACAGTCTCAGGGAGAGACTGCACTCAAGGAGATCCCCTTAACCTAAGGGAGAGCCCATGCATCTGAGGAAGAGCCTAGACCTTAATGAAGTGCCCCTGCAACTCAGAGAAAGTCCAACACCTGACAAGAGCCCCTGCACCTGAAAAAAGCACACATCCAAGAAAGCCATACATCTGAGATACAGCCCAGCAACTGAGGAAGAATCCAGAACCTGATGAAGACTGCTGCACCTAAAAAAGTGCTCCTGCACATGAGGGAGAGTCCCACCACCAGAGGGAGAGACCCTGAAGCTGAGGAAGATCCCAGAAACTGATGAAGAGCCCCTGTACTGGAGGAAGAGATCCTGTTCCTGAGGGAGAGCTCCCCAACATGAAGAAGAGGAGTCCCTGCACTGAGGAATGAGCCTTGCACTTTAGGGAGAGTCTCTGCAGTTGAGGAAGAGTCCCTGTACCTAAGAGAGAGACCTCTTGCTTCTGCATTTGGTGAAGAGCCCGTGTGTTTAAGAGAGCCCCTGCACCCAAAGCAGATTTCCTGTACCTGATAAAAAGTTCTCATATCTGAGGAAGAACCACTGAACCAGGGGAAAAGACTCTGCACCTGAAAAATTCTTGCACCCAAGTAAGAGATCCAAAACTGAGAGAGAGCCTTGCACCTTAGAAAGATTCCCTGGTATGCGGGTTTAAGATGGTGACTGGGCAACCCGGCATCTGAAGCCCTCTGCAAAGGAGATCTGCAGTGGGTCTCTGACTCTCGCCCCAGGGGGCTGGGGACCCCAGCATTGCAGCCTGCTCTTCAGACAGAGCTCGGCCATCGCCACCGCTGGAACATCACAATGACTGGACATTTTTACTGCATTGCACTGTCCTGCCGCCGGCGCTCCTGTCGCCGCTGTCGGCGCTCCCGTCGCTGCCGCCGCGGCCTCTGGGACGGGTAGCTCATCACAACCCGGCCTGAGGAGATCCACACCAAACCGCTTCAAGGAAGATCTGCTGGGATCGCTGCCACCTCTCCTGCATCCGAGACTGTCCTGCCCGCCTGGCGTGGGGCTCCTGTTGCCTGCTTGGAGGCAGGCAGGCATCTTGTTCCTGTCCGGCCCCACCCCCTCTGGGGCGAGCAGATGAGATAGCACCACCTGCTAGCAATTCAAGGTAACAACACCGAAATGGGAGAAACAAGCTTGATAAAGACATAGACCAAACTTCTGAACTGAGGTTAATCTGAACTGTCTTTCACAGCAGATCAGGGGAACTGACCCTAACAGCAAACTAATTTACCAGCTTGAAAAGAAAACTAGAAATCAGACCTGAAAGGACATTGGACTTAAATGAAATGTCTCAGAGTGTGCTTCATTGATTCTATTAGTTTAATGACTTAATTCTATTCCTACTGTATTGTTCCCTTTTTTCTCTTTTCCTTTTCCTTTTCTTCTCTTTTCTTCTGTCTGTAAACCATGTCTTTGTATAGAGAAACAGCACACTAATAAGGTGGTTGGATAGCTGGTATGTTAGCATCACTATATGTTTTATTTTTGTTTGTATGAGAGTTGGTTCGACTGTAGCTGTGGGCTATCGTTTTTATCTGTTTCAGTATAGGCCTCTCTCTCTATTTGTTGGCACACTCGTTTGTTTCCCCCCTTACTCCTCTATCTCTCCACTCCCCTCTTCAACTCACTATCTGCTCCATTCTCTCCCCTCTGCTAAGCACATTTTATTTCAGGGAGTAAACCTACAGCCCCACTGCATGGACAGATTCCAGGGCAGTGGGAAGTGGGTTCCACATTATCCACATGCCTGTCAGTGAATACCAGGACCTGCAGACAGATTTTGAATCACAGCTCTCCCCTTAAGTACATCTCAAAACTGCAAAAAGGACCACATCCAACCTACAGTGCAACTTTAGAATTGAACAAAGTAAGAGGACATACATAAAGAATAGGAGATTGAACAGACAGAAGTAAAACCAATCCCTTTACCCCTGAATAACAGAATTAAAGAAGACGGTGACGTGGAGGGAAGGAAAAAGTAGGGAGGGGGAAAAACCGCACAAATGAAGAAAAACCAAAAGAAGAATATAGGTCTTACACAGACCCCTGGGAGATCAGACAATGAGAAAACAGATTCTGGAACACAGACAATGAAGAGTCCCCAGAATGACTGGCTACATGCAACAAACCCAGACATCAAGACATTAATGGAGAGAATTAACAAAATTGAGGAGAGACAAGAGGAAAATAGGAAGGAGCTGTTGTCAGAAATGACAGCAGTAAAGAATACTGTGATGGTAATGAACAACAGACTAATAAGCATGGAAAGCAGAATCAGCCAAGCAGAAGAAAGAATTTCAGAGCTCGAAGACCAAAACACAGAACTAACCCAAACTGTCAAAAGCATAGAAAAAAAGCTCAAAAAGACAGAACAAAACCTGCAAGAGAGGAATGATCACTTCAAGAGACCAAACCTAAGAATAATTGGGCTTCCTGAAGCAGAAAGAGAAACAGAAGCCACACTGGAACAAACATTTCATGAACTCATTCAAGAAAACTTCCCTCATCTCATTAAGGATGAAAAAATTCAAACACAAGAGATTCAGAGAACCCCTGCAAGACAACAAACGAGAAGACCAACTCCCAGACACATAATAATTCGCCTAAACAAAGTAGCTATGAAAGGAAAAATCCTAAAGGCAGCAAGAGAAAAAGGCCAGACTACCTACCAGGGAAAACCAATTAGAATAGCAGCAGATTTATCCACAGAAACCCTTCAGACCAGGAGAGCCTGAAGCCCTATCTTCAAAGTTCTAAAAGAGAAACAATTTCAACCAAGAATAACCTACCCAGCCAAACTAAGCTTCATTAGTGAGGGAGAATTGAAATCTTTTCCAGACATCCAATCCCTAAGAACCTACGCCGCCACCAGACCACCTCTACAAGAAACACTTAAGAAAGTACTGAACACAGAAGAAAAAGAAAAAAGAACAACAGCATTCTTCACAAGAGTACAGGCAAAAGATTAAAAACACACATGAATCAACTCCAAAACCCAAAGAAAGACAACAAACAAACAGGAACAACTCTGTAAGAACCTTATGACAGGGATCAACTCTTGCATTTCAATTATTAGCCTAAATGTGAATGGACTAAATGCACCACTGAAAAGACATAGATTGGCAAAATGGATAAAATATCATCAGGCAACAATCTATTGCCTTCAAGAGACTAGCCTCACTAGAAAGGACACCCACAGACTCAAAGTAAGAGGATGGGAAACAAACTTCCAGGTAAATGAAATACAAAAGAAAGGAGGAGTAGCCATCTTAATTTCAGACAAAATACCCTTCAAACTATTAAAAATAAAAAAGATACAGAAGGCCACTACATAATGATAAAAGGCTCAATCCATCAACAAGAAATATCTATCCTAAACATATATGCACCCAACATAGGTGCACCAACTTTCATAAAGCAACTTCTTGGAAAACTAAAGAAAGATATTGACTCTAACACTATCATAACTGGGGACTTTAATACCCCACTCACAACCCTAGACAGATCATCAAGCAAGGAGATCTGGAACCTCAATGTGACTTTGGACCAAATGGACTTAATTGATACCTACAGAACACTCCATCCAAAGACCACAGAATACACATTCTACTCATCACCACATGCAACATATTCTAAGATCGACCACATACTCGGCCATAAATCAAGTATAAGCAAATTTAAAAGGACCGAAATTCTACCAAACACCTTCTCGGACCACAGTGGAATAAAAATAAACATTGACACCAACAAAGTGCCCCCAAAACCCACAAAGACATGGACACTAAACAGCATGATGCTAAACAACTCCTGGGTCAACGACGAAATCAAAACAGGGATCAAAAGATACCTGGAAACAAATGAAAATGAAGAAACATCTTACCAAAATCTCTGGGATGCCCTGAAAGCTGTAGTAAGAGGGGAATTTATATCCCTACAAACACACATGAAGAAAATGAAAGGAACAGAAATTCACAACCTAACAAGCCACCTAAAGAAGCTGGAAAAGCACGACCACAAAAACCCTAATTTCAGCAGAAGAATCCAGATCACCAAAATAAAAGCCCAAATCCAGGACATAGAAGACAAAAAGATAATACAAAAAATCAATGAAATAAAAAACTGGTTCTTCGAAAGGGTAAACAAGATTGATGGTCCCCTAGCTAGACTGACCAAGAAAAAACGAGAAAAAAAAAACAAATAAGCATAATCAGAAACACAAAAGATGAAGTCACATCTGACCCTGAAGAAATACAAAAGATCATTAGAGACTACTACGTACACTTGTATGGAAACAAACTTGAAAACCAGAAGGAAATGGAGGACTTCCTGACATCACACAACCTACCTAGGTTGGAACAAGAAGAAACTGAGACCCTAAATAGACCAATAACAATCAAGGAAATCAACTACGTAATAAGAAAACTTCCTACAAAAAAAAGCCCTGGTCCAGATGGCTTTCCAGCAGAATTCTACAAGACATTCAAGGAGGAGCTGATACCAATCCTACTGAAGGTATTCCAGCCGATTGAAAAAGATGGAACTCTCCCTAAATCATTTTATGAAGCCAACATCACACTGACACCCAAGCCAGGTAAAGATCCAACAAAGAAAGAGAACTGCAGACCAATATCTTGGATGAACATAGATGCTAAAATTCTCAACAAGATCCTAGCAAACCGGATTCAACAATACATCTCAAAAATCATCCATCATGACCATGTAGGCTTCATTCCTGGGATGCAAGACTTGTTCAACATTCGTAAAACCATAAATGTAATTAAATACATCAACAGATGTCAAAACAAAAACCACATGATTATATCATTAGATGCAGAAAAAGCTTCTGATAAAATCCAGCACCCCTTCTTGATAAAAACCCTTGAACATCTAGGCATACGGGGAACATACCTCAAAATAGTAAAAGCCATCTATGAGAAACCCACAGCCAGCATACTCCTAAACGGACAAAAATTGGAACAATTTCCCCCTGAAAATTGGAACAAGACAAGGATGCCCACTCTCACTCCTCCTGTTCAACATAGTATTGGAAGTCCTGGCTCGAGCAATCAGAGAAGAGGAGGCAATCAGAGGTATTCAAATAGGAAAAGAGGAAGTCAAGTTATCTCTCTATGCAGATGATACGATGGTGTACCTTGAAAACCCAAGAGAATCTGTCAAAGGCCTCCTTACATTGATAAAGGCCTTTGGCAAAGTCTCAAGATACAAAATAAATGTACCAAAGACAATCACATTTCTCGACACCAATAATAAACAAACAGAAACCCAAATAAAAAACAATTCCATTCACAATAGCCAAAAAAAAAAAAAAAAATGAAATACCTTGGCATCTTCCTAACCAGAGATGTGAAAGACCTTTACAATGAAAATTACAAAACACTGCTCAAAGAAATCAAAGCTGACATGAACAAGTGGAAAAATAGCCCATGCTCATGGATTGGAAGAATCAACATTGTGAAGATGTCCATCTTACCTAAGGCAATCTACAAATTCAATGCAATACCCATTAAATTACCAACAACATTCTTCTGAGACCTAGAAAAGACAACACAGGAATTCATATGGAAACACAAACGTCCAAGAATAGCCAGAACAATCCTCAGCAAAAAAAACAAAGCAGGTGGTATCACAATACCAGACTTCAAACTTTACTATAAAGCTACAATCATCAAAACAGCTTGGTATTGGTACAGGAACAGGCATATAGATCAATGGAACAGAATTGAGATTCCAGAAGCAAAACCTCAATTCCTCAACCAACTCATCTTTGACAAAGCCCCCACCACCTACCAATGGGGAGAGGAGAACCTATTCAGTAAATGGTGCTGGGAAAACTGGCTGACCACATGCAGATTGAAACAGGACCCCTATCTATCCCCATGCACAAAGGTTAACTCCAAATGGATCAGAGACCTAAATGTAAAACCTCAAACCATAAGAACCTTAGCAAAAGAAGGAAATACTCTCATGGAAATCAGAACTGGCATCCAATTCCTGTACAAAACCCGAAACCCACAGAACTTAAGAGAGAAGATAGACAAATGGGACCTTATTAAACTGACAAGCTTCTGCAAAGCCAAAGAAACCATCAAGAGAGCAGGGAGACAACCTACAGACTGGGAAAAAGTATTTGCCAACTCTAGGTCTGACAAAGATCAGTTCCTGGATCTACAAGGAACTGAAACGTACTGAAAAGAAGAAAACAAACAACCCCATTACAAAATGGGCAAAAGATATGAACAGACACTTCACAAAAGAAGACATTTGAGCAGCCAACAAACACATGAAGAAATGCTCAACCTCACTAATCATCAGGGAGATGCAAATCAAAACCACACTGAGATACCACCTAACTCCAGTCAGAATGGCAATTATCAACAACTCAAAAAATAACAGCTGCTGGAGAGGGTGTGGTGAAAAGGGAACACTTCTACACTGTTGGTGGGAGTGTAAACTAGTACAACCTCTTTGGAAAGCAGTGTGGCGATTCCTAAAAGCTCTAAAAATTGACCTTCCATATGACCCTGTAATCCCCCTACTGGGAATATACCCTGAAGAACACAAATCACTGTATAAAAAAGATACCTGCACACGTATGTTTATCGCAGCGTTGTTCACAATAGCAAGAACCTGGAAACAACCATGCTGCCCATCAAAAGAGGACTGGATTTAAAAAATGTGGTACATATACATGATGGAATACTACACAGCCATAAAAAAGAACAAAATCATGAATTTCGCAGCAACCTGGATGGAACTAGAATCTATAATACTGAGTGACCTCTCACAGAAACAAAGATCAGAATATCACATGCTCTCACTCATATAATGAACCTTGAACATCCAATGTAATACTATAAGAAAATGACTGACGGTACTGGGAAATTATGGGGGGGATGGGATTAACAGTAGCAAATATCTGTCTGGGACTGGGAAAACACCTCTTATCAACAGGGTGCCTGAATGAAACGTAATTGTACACCTAACCCTTAACTGTACCCCACAAAACCATAATAAAAAATAGTGATTAATTATAAAAAAAAGAAAAAAAAGAAAGATTCCCTAAACCTGAAGGTGGATCCAGCACCTGAGGAAGAGACCAGCACATTAGAAAGAGACCCTGAGGAAGAAGGCTGAACCTGGGGGAGAGTCCCTGCACCTGGTGGAGAAACCCCCCCTGCAATGAAGAAAGAGGCTCGCTCCTGAGGGACAGTTCCTACACTTGAAGAAGGATCCCTGCACTAGAGAGAGACCTCCTGCCACTGAGAGAGAGCCCTGCGCCCGAGGAAGAGCCCTAAACTTGAGGGAGACCCCTGGACTTGGAAAGGAACCATGAACCCAAGGAAGAACCCTGTACCTGAGATACAACCCTGTAACTGAAAAGAATCTAGAAAAGCACATGAACCTGGGGCAGAGCCCTGCCCCTGAAGTAGTGTTCCCTCACATGAAGGAGAGTCCCACCACCTGAGGTAGTGCCCCTGATCTGACAGAGAATCCTGCACTTTATGCAGAGTCCATGCACCTGAGGAAGAACTCCTGCACCTGATAAATAACCCTACACTGAAGACACAGCCTTGTCCCTGAGAGAAAGTCCCTGTACCTTAAGACTATCTGCACCAGAGAGAGAGAGAGAGAGAGAGAGAGAGAGAGAGAGAGAGAGAGAGAGAGAGCCCCTGCAACTGAGGAAAAGCCCTTGAACCTGGAAGATGCCCTGCAACTGAGGGAGAGCCCTCGCACATGATGAAGAGGCCCTGCATCTAAGAGAGAGCCCTGCACTTGAAGGAGATGCTCTGCTGCCAAGGGAAAGTCCAGCACTGGAAGAAGAGGCCCTTAACATGAGAAAGAACCCCTGCACCTGAGAGATAATCCTGCACCTTCATCAGAGAAATGCAAATCAAAACCACATTGAGATACCACCTAACCCCAGTAAGAATGGCCATCATTAATAAAACAAACAACAACAGATGCTGGTGAGGATGTGGAGAAAAAGGAACCATTCTACACTGCTGGCGGGAATGCAAACTGGTACAACCTCTTTGGAAGAAAGTGTGGTGATATCTGAAAGAACAAGAAATTGATCTTCCATATGACCCAGCAATTCCCCTATTGGGAATATACCCGGAGGAACTCAAATTATGCTACAAAAAAGATACTGCACACATATGTTTGCTGTAGCTCTATTCGCAATAGCAAAAACATGGAACCAGCCATGCTGCCCATTGAAGCTGGGTTGGATTAAAAAAAGTGGTACATATACACAATGGAATATTATGCAGCCATAAAGAAGGACAAACATATGGACTTTGTAGCATCATGGATGGATTTAGAGTCGATCATACTCAGTAATATATCACAGTAACAAAGTATACAGTACCATATGTTCTCACTCATAAGCAGACCTTTAACAATTATAATACTGTAAGAAAGGGATTGGCAGTGGTATGAAACAGCCAGGGAAGGGAGGGTAGAATTGGCAGTTGAGGCAAACTGCTAGAGGACGAAGGGTCACACCTCATCAACAAGGGTACCTGCATAATCAATGTTTGCATACCTAACCTTGAATTGAACTGCAGATCTTTAAAATAAAAAAAAAAAGAATCTAGCACCTCAGGAAGAGCCCCTATACCTGATGAAGAACCCCTGCACCAGGAGAATCCTTCTTGTGAGTGTCCTATATTTGAGGAAGTCCTCCTGCACATGAGGGAGAGTCCCTCCACCTGAGGGAGCACCCTTGCAACCAACGGAGAACTCTGCATCCTGTGAAGAGTTTGTGCATTAGAGGGATATACTTGCCCATGAGGGAGAGGCACCACCAGAGTGAGAGCCTTGCACCTGAGATACATCCCTGCACCTGAGGGAGAGCCCAGGCCCAGCATCTGAAAAAGAACAGAAGCCTCACCCCTGAAGGAGAGCCTTGCACCCAAAAGACTCTCCTGTACCAGAAGGAGAGCCTAGAACTTGATGAAGAGCCCAAGAACCCAAGGGAAATCTCTGCACCTGAGGGACAGGCCCTCCCCCTGAAAGAGAGCCCAGCACCCAAATGAAGAACCCTTACTCCTGAGGGAGACATCCTGCACCTGACAGAGTCACTGCACTTAGGGAGAGATCCAGCTCCTGAGAAGTTCATGCTCCTTAGAGCCCTGCACTTGACTAAGAGCCCTACACCTGACTAAGAGCCCTCCACCTAAAAAAGAGATCCTATGCCTAAGGAAAACACCAGCACCTTATAAAGAACCCTTGTCCCTAAGGAGAGTCCTGCAACTTAAGACACCCGCACCCGAGAAAGTACTTGTACTGGAGGAGAGTCCAGCACTAGTTAAGAGAGCCTGTACCTGAGGACAGCTCAGTCACTGATGACAAGTCCCTGCACCTGTGGGAGAGCCCAAAACCTGAGGAAGAGCCCTGCTCCTGACAACAAGCCCAGCACTTAATGAAGAGTTCCTGCATATAAGGATGATCTCCTGCACCTGAGTAATAGTGATGACTCTAAGAAAGAACTACTGAGCCTCTGGAAGATCCTCCTCCTCACCTGACATAAAGCCCCTGTACCTAAGGAAGAGCCAAGCACCTGATGAAGAGCCCCTGCAGCTAGAGGAGTTCCCGGCACCTTTTGAAGAGTCCTGGCACCTGGGAGAGCCCTGGCCACTGGGAAAGTGCTCCTGAACATGGGAAAGAGCCCCTCAACCTGAAGGACAGCACTGCATCAGAAGAAGTGCCCTGGCACATGATGGAGAGCCCTGGCATGTGATGGAGAGCCCTGGCACCCAACGGGGAGCCCCTGTACCTGAGGGAGATCTCTGCAACTGGGACAAAGCCCTGCAACTGAGGAAGAGCCCAGAACCTTATGAAGGGGCCCTGTACCTGAAACAGAGTTCCTGCACCCAAGGGAGAGCCCCTGCCCCTTAGAAAGAGTCCAGCACGTGGTGAACAGCCTCTCCTCCTGGGAAAGATCACTGTACCTGATGAAGAGCTCCAGCATTGGACGAGCCCCATCACATGAAGTAGAGCCCTGCACCCGAAGAAATGCCCTTGAAAACAAAAGAGCCTCCCGCCACCTGAGGCAGCCCCCCTGCATATGAGGAAGAACCTGGCACCTTAAGAAGAATTCTGAACCTGAAGGAGAGTTCTCCACCTGAGGGAGTGCCATACACCCAAAGGAAAGTCTTGTACCTGGGAGAGAGCCCCAACACCTGATGGAGAGCCCCCGCACTAAAGAAAGAGGTTTTCATTAGAGGGAGAGTCCATGCACTTGGTGAAGAGTCCCTGAATTTAAGAGAGATCTCCTGCAATTGAGGGAGTGGCCTTCACCTGAGGAAGAGTGTTAAACTTGACAGAGAGTCCCCAGACCTGAGATACAACCTTGCACCAAAGAACCAAATGCCTGATAAAAAGCCCTGTACGTGAGACACAGTCCTACAACTGAAAAATAATCCAGAAGGGCCCTTGCACCTGAGGCAGAGAACCTGCAATGTAGAAGATCCACCTCCTGAGAGAAGACCTTGTACCTGAAGAAGGACTCCTGCACGTGAGGGAGAGTCCTTCTACCTGTTGAGCACCCCTGAATCTAAGGGAGAACTCTGCATCCTATGAAGAGTTCGTGCATCAGAGGGATATACTTGCTCCTGAGGGAGAGGCACGCACCAGAGTGAGAGCCCTGCACATGAGGGAGAACCTGGCACCTGAGGGAGTGCCTGGCACCTGAAGGAGAGCCCTGCACTTGAAGGAGACTCTTGCACCTGAGGGAGAGCCTAGAACTTGAAGAAGAGCCCAAGCATCTGAAGGAGATTTTCACACATGAGAGAGGTCCTGCCCCTAAGGGAGTCCCCAGCACCCAATGGAGAACCCCAGCAGCTGAGGGAAACATTCTGTACCTGAGGGAGAGCCACTGCACTTAGGGAGAGATCCAGATCCTGAAGAGAAGTTCTTGCACCTGACTAAGAGCCCTAGACCCAGGAAAGAGCTCCTACACCTTTGGGAGACTATAGCTCATGACGAGTCCCTGTCCCTGAGGAGAGCCCTGCAATTTGGGAGAGGTCTACACCTTAGAGATCCCTTGCACTTGCTTGAGAGCTGGTGAACCTGAGGGAGACCCCTATACCTAGGAGAGCCCATGGACCTGAGGAAAAACCCAGCCTCTGATGATGAACTCCTGCACATTAGGGAGAGCCCAAACCTGAGAAAGAGCCCTACACCTGGCAAAGAGCCCAGCACTTAATGACGTGCCCCAGCACATAAGCAAGATCCCCTACACCTGAGTAACAGTGTTAAGTCTGAGGGTGAACCACCACACCTCAGGCAGATACCCCTCTCCCTAGGGAGTGCCTCTGCACCTAAGGAAGAGCAAAGCACGTGATGAAGAGCTCCTGCACCTGGAGAAATACCCTGAACTGTTTGAAGAGCCCCTGCACCTGGGAGAGCCCTGGCCACTGGGGAAGTGCTCCTGAACATGGGAAAGAGCCCTTCAACCTAAAGGACGACCTTGCACCTGAAAAAGTGCCCTGGCACAGAGGGAGAGCCCCTGCACCTGAGGAAGAACCCTGCACCTGAGAAAGAACCATGCATCCAAAATCCCTGTACCTGAGATAGACTTTGCAACTGAGAAAGACTCCAGAAGAGCCTCTGCACTTGGGGCAGAACCCTATATCTGAAAAAGTGCTCCTGCACATGAGGGAGAGTCCCACCACTTGAGGTACTACCCCAGAATCTGAGAGAACCCTGTACCTTATGAAGAGCCCCTGTACCTGAAGGAGAGCCCAGTGCCTGATGAAGAGCACCTGAAGCTGAGAGAGAGAGCTCCTGCACCTGAGGGAGAGTTCCTGTACCTGATGAATAACCCCTGCACTGAAGACACATCCTTGTCCCTGAGGGAACATCCTGCACCTGAGGAAGACTGCCTGCACCAGAGAAAGAGCTCCTGCAACTGAGGGAGAGCCCCTAGTAGAAGATGCCCTGCAACTAAATGAGAGCTTCTACTCCTGAGGGAGAATCCACACATGTGATGAAGAGCCCCGACACCTAAGGGAGAGCACTTCACCTGGAGAGCCCCTGCTGCTGAGGGAGAATCCAGCACCTGAAGAAAAGGCCCTGAATCTGAGAAAGAGCCCCCATGCCTGAGAAGGATCCAGCATCTGAGGAAGAACACCCACCTCTGATGAAGAGCCTCTGTATTGGGAGAGCCCATTCTCCTGAGAGAAGGCCCTGTACCTGGGGAAGTACTCCAGCTCAGGAGGGGGAATCCCTCCACTCCTTCATCTAGAGAGAACACTGCATCCTTTGAAGAATTCATGCATTGGAGGAAGAGAACTGCTCCTCAGGGAGAGGCATGCATCAGATGGAAAACCCCGCACCTGATAAAGAGCCTCACACCTGAAGGAGAGCCCTGCACCCAAAAGAGACTCCTGCACCTAAGAGAGAACCTGGAACTTCCTGTTTCCAGAGGAAGATCTCTGCACCTGACAGAGAGGACTTACCCTGAGGGAGAGGTTAGCACCGGATAAAGAGCCCCTGCACTTAGGGAAAGACCCAGGTCCTGAGCAGAAGTTCCTGCACCTAAGAGCTCTGCACCTGAGTAAGAGCCCTCCTCCTGCAAAAGAGCTCTTACACCTAGGGAGACACCAGCATATTATGGACTGCCCCTGCCTCTAAGGAGAGCACTGCAATTTGGGAGAGGCCTGCACCTGAGAAAGCCTTTGCACCCGAGAAGACTCCAGCACCTAGTCCCTGTGCCTGTGGGAGAACCCCTGCACCTGAGGGAGTGAACCTGAACCTGAGGAAGAGCCTCGCTCCTGATGGCAAGCCCCTGTACCTTGGGGAGAGCCCAAAACCTGAGGAAGAGCCCTGCCTTTCACAAAAAGGCAAGCAATTATTGAAGATCCCCTGCACATGAAGAAGATTTCCCGCACCTGAGTAACAGTGCTGAATATGAGGGAGAACCCTGTACCTCTGTCAGACCCCTTCACCCGAGGGAGAGCTCCTGCATCTAAGAAAGAACCAAGCACCTGATGAAGAGCCCTTTACCTGGAGAAGTGTTCTGCACCTTTTCAAGAGCCCCTGTACCTGGGAGAGCCCTGGCCCCTGGGAAAATGCTCCTGACCATGGGAAAGAGACACTCAACCTAAGAGAGAGCCCTGCACCTGAAGAAGTGCCCGGCACATCATGGAGAGTCCCTGCACCTGAGGGAGAGCCCTGCTCCTGAGAAAGAGTCATGCATCTGAGAAAGATCCCTACACCTGAGACTGAGCCCTGCAACTGAGGAAGAGCCCCTGCCCCTGAGAACAATCCAGCACACAGTCAGGTACAGGAAAGAGCCTGTACCTGATGAAGAGCCTCTGCAGTGCAAGAGCCCCTTCACATGGGGTAGATCCCTGGGACCCGAACAAATGCCCCTGCATATGAGGGAGACTACTTGCATCTGAGGAAAAACCTGGCACCTTATGAATTCTGAACCTCAAGGAGAGTCCTGCACCTGAGGGAAAGCCATGCACCTGCGAGAGAGCCCCTGTACCTGGCGGAGAGCCCTTTCACTAAAGAAACATGCTTGCATCAGAACGAGAGTTCCTGCAATTGAGGAAGAGTCCCTGTACTTAAGAGAGACCTTCTGCCACTGAGAAAGAGCCCTGCATCTGAGGAAGAGCACTAAGCTTGAGGGAGAGCCCCTGCACCTGAGGAAGAGCACTAAACTTGAGGGAGAGCTCCTGCACCTAAGGGAGAACCCTGCACCTAAGTAAGATTTCTTTAGAAAGAGCCCTCAACCCAATGAAGAGTTCTAAAACTGAAAGACTACCCTGCACTGTTGGGAGCCGGCCATGGAGGCCTGCCTGAGCATTAGGGATCCAGGCGGGCTGTGGACCCTGAGACCACCAGGTTTGGTTCAGGAGCTGAAGGCCCATTCCCTCCTTCCTTTCTTTGTTGTTTGGCATTACCCACTAGCAGGGACTTTGATGATCTAAGCATGAAGTTCTGAGAATATGACAGGTATGGCTGACTCTAGAGATCCACTGTTCCCGTTTCTCATAGACTGTGGTTTCGGCTTTAAACTTAACACAGTTCAAATTCACATCACATTTGGGAACCTTATACATGATACAAGCTTCTTTATAAGATTTAAAAGTTATATTTGTAGAATTAGTATATACATTTAGAGAGCTGTTCCAGCTTTAGATGGTATAGATGATTATCTACAGTTACCAGAAATGGCCCAGCATGAACTTTGGACTGGGCCACATTCCTAAGGGCTCAGTGTCCACTTTGGGCTGGACTGCATTCTTTTAAACCGGTTCTTTAGTTACCATTAGTGTAAGTTTTTTCTACTTATTATAGAAGCTGAATTTATTTTATTCATAGAAAGTATTATAGAATAGGTTACTCTACGTCAGGGAATTATGTTAGTTCAAGCATGATCAAAACATGATACTTTGAGGTTCTATAGAATAAAGCTAACCTTAGAAATTTCATTGTTCCCACTTTCTACTAATTGTGATTTTGGCTTTAATACAATTACAGTTTGTATTTGGGTCTATTTTAGAAGCTTTGTTGCTAATGATCAGCCTTATATATCAGGATTAGGAATTAGAAACTTTTATAGAAATTAAGATAGATACATAGGATTTTAGAATAGCCATTTTGTTAAGAGATTGTAATCAATTGTTCCTAGAAACGGCCCAGCTTGATCTTTGGACTGGGCCACATTCTTTAGGAACTGGTTTGAGCTATAATTAAGAGTTTTTTATAGTAAAGGTAAAGTTAACACAGAACAGAAAGGTATTAGGATTTTAGTCAATCATTAGGTGTTGAGTATGTATAAGTTTTAGAAGTTATTGATTATTAGAATTTTATGATATTAGAATTGTTATATTGCTTTTGAGGAATATAAACCAAGCATGAGGAACAGTAAGATAATTTTGGGATTGTCCTTCCTCATGCTTGAGAAAACGCCTGGTGGGTGGGGGACGCCGCTTATCCACCTGGCTTTGTGTTCATGTAATAGTCTTGTGATTTTATTGGGATTGTCCTTCCTCATGCTTAAGAAAACACCTGGTAGGTAGGGGGGGATGCACCTCATCTACCTGGCCTTGTGTTCACGTGAAAGTCTTGTGATTTAACATGTGAAAATTTGGGATAAAAGACTCACGGTTGGTCCCAATAAACAGCTTCTGCTCATTTCACTGAACAGTTGTCCACTTTCTTTCTTTCTCTTTCTTCCTCTTTCTATCTATCCCTCAATCTTTCTTTCTTTTGATATATATCCCTACTACAGAATCGGCTTCTGCACTAGACAGAGTCCAGTCTCTTTCTTTCTCCTTATTTCTCCAGAATATTTGCCGATGCTGCCCCACCTTCCAGGGACCCTCAAAATCTCTTTTGGGGAGCTGGCCCCCCATACTGCACCTAATTGAAGCGACCAGGAGAGAGAGCTCCTACATTTGAGAGAGAGCTTCTACCTGAGGGAGATCCCTGAACCAGAGGAAAATCTTTACACCTCAGGGAAAGCCCTACACCTGAAGAGAGCTCTGCACTTGAGTAAGAGTACTGAATGTGATAAGGAGCTCCTACATCTGAGAGAGAGTGCCTGTACCTGAGGAGGAACCCTGAACACAAAGGAAAGCCCAACATCTAAGGAAGAATTCAGTATCTGGAGGAGAGCCCTGAACTTGGAGGAAAGTCATGCACCTGAAGAAGATCACTGCATCTGATGAATAGCCCCTGAACCTGGGGAGAAGTCTTGAGCCTGATGAAATGTCCAGAACCTGGGAAAGCTCCTGCATCTGGGGAGAGCTCCTGAATATAGTCAAGAGCCCCTGAACCTGGAGGAGAGCTCTGCACCTAAAAAGGTGCCCCTGCATGGTTCCACTTATGGGGGAACCATGCACCTTATGGAGAGCTCCAGCATCTGAGGAAGAGCTCCAAACTTCAGGGAAAACCCTTGCACCCGAGGGAAACTCCTGCGCCTGAGAAAGAGCCCTGAGTGTGAGGGAGACACCTGTACCTGAAAGATAGCCTTGTGCCTGAGTAAGAGCACTGATATTGAGGGACAGCTCCTATACCTGAGGTTGAGTCTGAGGGAGGTCCCTGCACCTGAGGAAGAGTCCTCAATGTGAGATGGAGCCCTGCACCTTGGGGAGAGCCCTGAATCTGAGGAAGAGCCCAGCACTTGATAAAGAACCTCTGGACCTAAGAGAAAGCCCTGGACCTGATGAAAAGCTCTTGTACATGAAGCAGAGCTCCTGTACCTAAGGAAGAATTCTGACACCGAGGGAGAGTGTTTGCAGCTGTGAGAGACCCTGAGTCTGAGGGAGTGCCCAGTACCTGATGAAGAGTCTCTGCACTTGACTAAAAGTCTCTGCACCTAAGTGAGAGCTCCTGCAACCGAGGGAGGAAGAAACTCTGCACTTGAGGAAGAGCCCTGCACCTGAGGAGGGGTCCCTGCACCTGAGGGGGAGCTGCCTAACCTTAGTCCTGAAACCTGAGGGAGAGCTTCTGCAACTAAGAAAAAGTTCCTACATCTAATGAAGTGATTCCCTCACTGATCAAGAGGTCCTGCTCTGATAGTGAGCTTCTGCACCTCATGAAGAGATCAACCACCTGATGAGAAGCCTCTTCACCTGACGCTGGCTACCACACCTGAAGTAGGACTTTTGAGCCATGTGCAGAGCTGCTATGCCTAATGTAGACATCCTCCCCGTGATAAACATCACTCACAGCTGTGGGGTCAAGAGCAGAGGCACAAAGATTTGGACTTACCTCCCTCCAGATCCAGGTGCCAATGTCCATCAAGGTGTGCCGAAGTGGAGACAAGAAAGGTGACTTGACTCGCCATGAGGACTTGAGAGGAACTAGGGGCTGTAATCTCACTCCGGCCAAATGTAGACATCCTCCCCGTGATAAACATCACTCACAGCTGTGGGGTCAAGAGCAGAGGCACAAAGATTTGGACTTACCTCCCTCCAGATCCAGGTGCCAATGTCCATCAAGGTGTGCCGAAGTGGAGACAAGAAAGGTGACTTGACTCGCCATGAGGACTTGAGAGGAACTAGGGGCTGTAATCTCACTCCGGCCAGTTGGGCTTGGATCTGCTTGCCCCACAGCACCAGGCACCTGTCAGTGGATATTTAGGCCATTACCACATTTTTCCCATTAAAACCAACACTATATGAGCACTCATGCAAAAAGTTTTGTACATATTTTATATTTCTTTCAGAGAGATTTCTAGAAATAAGATTGTACACCACCAAATTTTCCTTCAAAGTCTGTCTTATTACTTCATCAATCAGTTTGTAATAATGCTGACAATAGCTGTTTATTTCTTGAGAACTTCCTAGGTGCCAGGCACTGTGGTATGCACTCTTCATGCAATGCTTTATTTGATCCTCTCATCAACCCAGATAGAGAAGTTCTAAAATGATCTCCATTTTAGAGATGAGGGTTGAAGGCACAGGATATGCAAGTTACTTGCCCAAAGAGACTAAGACTGGGCTCGGTGGCTCAGCCTGTAATCCAAGTACTTTGGGAGGCCGACATGAGTGGATTGCCTGAGCCTGCAGGTTTGAGACCAGCCTGGGCAACTTGGCAAGACCTCATCTCCACAATAAATCAAAAAATTAGCCGGGTGTGGTAGCGCATGCCTGTAGTTCCAGCTACTTGGAAGGCTGAGGTGGAAGGATCGCCAGAGCCTACCAGGTCAACACTGGGGTGGCTGTGAGCATACCACTGCGCTCCAACCTGGGAGATGGAGTGAGACTACAACTCAAAAAAAGAAAAGAAAAGAAAAAAAGAGTGGATACAAGCCAGGCACTTTGGGAGGCTGAGGTGAAAAAACTGCCTGAGCCCAGGAATTCAAGACCATCCTAAGTAGCATAACAAGACCTCATCTTAGAATAAGAAAGAAAAAATTAACTGGGAGAGCCCTATTCTTGTCCTTTTGTCTCAGGAAAAACTCAGCAGAATGAATAAACGGAGCACATTCTGACAGAGATGGGTTAAATGTATTTTCAAGAGTGGATTACATATTTAAAGGCAGACATCTAATGAAACATATGAAGGTAGAAAGTTAACTAAAAAAAATCTTTCTGTAAATTTTATATTTTTAGAAAATGTATTTTTTAAAAGTGTCCCTGCTTTCCTGTCCCCTATCACCATGTTCCCCTCTCTAGAGGAAAACCTATATTACCTGCTTCTAAGTATTTCAATACTCCAGAAAGCCTAACAGAAAGTGTACTATTGTCTGCTTTTGAATGAAAACATATTAACCCAGTGTTGTAATTTTATTTCACTCACAGAAAAACCCAATTGGCAATTTTTCATAACTTTGACAAATTAAAAACAAAGGGAGAAAAGAGAAGAAAATACTGCTGGACAAAGTAAAAGGAGGTTTTAGAAATAAACAATTTTAGAATCCTATGCAAATTACTTTAAAGTCCAGTTTACTATATCATATCATTGCTGTCCACTACAACTGTCATTTCTCAGGAGCCGCTGAATAATTTTAAGCACAGGAGTCATTTTTGATCATACATATGACCTTTTCTCTCTTTTTTGAGCTGGATCTCTTTTGCCCAGGCTGGAGTGCAGTGGCACACTCATGCCCACCCCAGCATCAATCTGCCAGACTCAGGTGATCCCTCCACTTCAGCCTTCCAAGTAGCTGGAACTACAGGCAGGTGTTACCACGCCCGGCTAATTTTTAAAAAAATTTTGTCATAGAGACAAGGTCTCGCCAAATTGCCCGGGCTGGTCTCAAACCTGTGGGCTCAGGCAATCCACTTGCTTCAGCCTCCCAAAGTACTGGGATAACAGGCTGAGCCACTGAGCCGAGCCCAATCTTTTCTTTTTAAAAGTATTTCTTTACTTTCCACTTTAAAAAGGCAGGAAACAACAGAGAGGGACAGTATCAGATTTTTTTTCTTAGAAAATTGGAATTCTTCTTGTCATAAAGTGTGAGCACCAGTTAAATAGAATACAGATTAAAATTTTCCCTATCTTCAGTAATCTTTGCATGCTATTTATAAGCAAAAGACTATTTTATTGGGATGCTATGGGACTGTAACCCGTAGGGAGTTTCTAAGATGCTACTGGAGAGTTTAAGGACTGGCACTGAGGATTCAGAACAATGAAGACAATTAATGAAAAATAAAAAATCTGTGAAGCCCTGAATGCCACTCTCCACACTAGTTCCAAACAGAGTTGACCACAATAAAGTCTGTCACCACTTTAAATTGTGACTCTATTACAGCACTCATAACTTTGTCATTATTTGCCAATATGTCTTTCTTAAAGACTGCAAACTCATCAGGGAGAGACTGTCTCACACCTCGCTGGTGGCACAGTGACCTCAGTACATCATCTCTCATTTCTACAATGGGATTAACATTAGCGCCACTTCATCAACACTGAGATGAAGGATCCAGATGATCCACACCAAGTGCTTAAACTCGTGCCAAGTCATGCAGTAAACATTCCTCTTCTTGCCCCAGGCTATGCAGTAAGTGCTCAATAAACAGAAGTTTCTACCACTATTATTAAGGGATAGGATGCCCAATAACTACCTGTTAAATGAGTGAAATTCAGAGTTTGGGGTGAAAACACCTTATCTAGAGTTCACTGCCTAAATCTGTGAATATTCTGGAATTTGGAAATACACTGAGAGAGTGCTGTTTTTATTCCTTCAGCCCAGGGAAGTCAGCAGAATGAATAAATAGGAAACACATTATGACAGAGATGGGTTTAATTTGCAAACTAACAATTAGAAACATTCAAAGTTGACATTAATTATAAAATAATCTTTTGGAATTTGGAGGGAAAAAAATCCAGTAAGTGTAGTGGCCAAAAAGTAGAAATGCTACAAGCGTGTACAGACATGACAAGATACAAAATATGACCTAAATGTGTCAGAAGCTAGAAAAGCTACATAGGACTTCCTTTCCATTTTCTAAAAGACAGAAACTTGGAGTAAGAACAAACTCAGCCAGCGAGACCTCATCTCTACAATAAATAAAAAATCAACCAGGCGAGGTAGCACGCGCCTGTAATTCCGGCTACTTGGAAGGCTGAGGTGGAAGGATTATCAGAGCCCAGTGGGTCGAGGCTGTGGTGGCTGGGAGTGGCCACTGCACTCTAGTCTGGGCGACAGAGTGAAACTCCAACTCAAAAAAAAAAAAAAAGAAAAAAAAGAACAAACTCAGCCAGGCTCGGTGGCTCGGCCTATAATTCCAGCACTTTGGGAGGCCAAGGCAAGTAGATTGCCTGAGTCCAAGGGTTTGATACCAGCCCAGACAACTTGGCAAGAACTCATCTCTGCAATAAATAAAAACTTACTGGTCATGGGAGTATGAACCTGTAGTTCCGGCTACTTGGAAGGCTGAGGCAGAAGGATTGTCAGAGCATAGCAGGTAGACGCTAGAGTGCCCGTGAGTGTGCTACTGCACTCTATCCTGGGTGACAGAATGAGACTACAACTCAAAAAACAAAAAAAAGCCAAAACTCAATTATAGTTGACACAATGTAGACCTAGGTATAATAGGATTTCTAGAAAGTACAGGAACTGACGAAGAGTAGGACTTAGGATGAGAATGAGACCAACATGAGGTAGAAGGTTGCCTTCAAAAGTATCTATTACACTAGAATGGAAACATAGGGATAGCAAGGAATATTTGGAGCAACAAAAAGATAAGCAGTTGATACTTACAAATTCACCAGTATCTGGTACAGCCCCATATACCATGTAGGAGTTTAAGGGATTCCAGTCATTAACAAAACCAAAAGAGACTATACAGACAGTAAACAACAACAAACCCAAGCAATACAAAAACTGGATATATTACACCAAGACAAGTTCCTTACTATAAGAACTCAGGCCTTAGGTCACGGTGAAACGTCATGCTAAGTTACAGAGTGCTGGGCCAAAGCACTTTAGTATTTCCTTGTACACTGAAGATGTATTTCAGAGTTTAAGATGATGTTGAGAATATAGCCTAGAGATAAGTGGGAAACTGTGGAAAGAAAATAGTTTTAAAGGATTAGGTCCAAGACAGGCCAAATTATAATACACATTTGTATTAAATTGAATTAAATGTGAGAACCGAATATTATACTATATAACCATTTTATTGCTATCAGAACTGATCTTACCAAACTCCTCTCCATCTTAAAACATTCACCCTAACATGTAGTAGCTATGGATCCCCTTGATTCTCATGGGAACATGGAGAAAAAGAGACTGCTCTGGCTTAAAGATACTTAGTTTATGTTGTCAGTCTCACTTACAGACTAGTATCATAGAAGCAGGCTGTTTGAGGTATGAAGCTGATCACAAATAAATAAATAAATAAATAAAACCTTGAAATATTTTATAAGGTTTAAGCCTATCTGTAAACTGCCACGCCTTTTCCAATTTCTTCTTATACAAGCATCACTCTCCCATACACAATTGCTAAAAAATTCAGAAATAAGCACTAGACATATTATTGAAAGACATAGGGAAATTGGTCCATAAATGCAATATTTGTCTTTGGTGGTCTCATCCAAAGTTTATCTTCTTGTGGACTTTTGGCATCTTGTATTATATGCTACTACTTAATGGCACTAGAAAAGTCCCTGGACAAATTGATCAAGGCATCCCTAAATCTTACCACCAAGGAAAGGAATGGTACCATCCCCGTAATAGATAGGACTTGCACTATCTATTATGTAACATTTCCTCTCCAAAACCAGATAAGCCCACATATAAATCATTAACAACTAAGCCCTAATGCACTTCATTAGAGTTACAAGAGAAGTTAGTGAGAAAAGCACTCACTAGGAGAAGAAGAACAAAGCCAATCTAGGCCAAAATGGGCCAACAGCAGACATCTGTTCCTTAGACTTGAATGCACAATACAACTGACCATCATGACTTTTTACAGACTCCTCTTCCACTATCCCCTAAAACACCTCAGCCATGTTAGTTCATGATGCTGCAAAATAAACCATCATCAAGAGAAAATAAAGCAATACATCTTACAATGTTGAATTTTGTAAAAATATGACAAGGGGCCACACTTGGTGACTCAGCCTGTAATCCCGTGCTTTGGGAGGCCGAGGTGAGTGGATTGCCTGAGCCTGTGGGTTCAAGACCCACCTGGGCAACTTGGCGAGACCTCATCTCTACAATAAATAAAAAAATTAGCCAGGCTTGGTAACGCGCACTTGTAGTTCCAGATACTTGGAAGGCTGAGGCGGAAGGATCACTGGAGCCCAGCACGTCGAGGCTGCAGTGGCTGGAAGCATGCTACTGCACTCTAGTCTGAGTGGCAGAGTGAGACTCCAACTCAAAAAAAAAAAAAAAAAATATATATATATATATGTGACAGGGAAAAATAGAAAAACATGAGCATTTAACAGCAGTCTATGTTTTACACACACACTAATAAATGATATAAATAGGCAATAGGACATGAGACACATTGGAAAATTATATTTAAGATTATTCTCTTCAGGCCAGGCTCCGTGGCTCAGCCTATAATCCCAGCACTTTGGGAGGCTGAGGTAAGTGGATTTCCCGAGCTCGTGGGTTCAAGACCTGCCTGGGCAACTTGGCTAGATCTCATCTCTACAATAAATTAAAATAATTAGCCGGGCATGGTAGCACACAACTGTAGTTCCAGCTACTTGGAAGGCTGAGGCAGAAGGATCGCCAGAGCTCAGCAGGTCGAGGCTGCAGTGGCCAGGAGCGACCATTGCACTCCAGTCTGGGTGACAGACTGAGACTCCAACTCAAAAAAAAAAAAAAAAAAAAAAAAAAGATATTCTCTTCAGATACAGAATTCACAGCAGTTTCTGGACTACAGTTTTAAAAAAACTGTACTGTCTGTTCTGTTAATAGAAAATGAAGTGTGTTAACTTGTTTCTCACAGAAATAAAAAAGATCCACATGAATCTCTTATTTCCTGCACTCTCACTTTGCGTTTTTTCTACTCTACATGAACGTTTTCTTCTTCCCTAACTATTGTCCTCTATTTTGCCTGGCCTTCCACCCAAACATGGCAGACAGAGAATCTTAGATGCCTAAGACTTTATAGTGGCTGTTTGCAAAAGAGGGGAAGACTGCAGTAACTGCCACACTGTACTCTCTTTTGGGAGAAGAGAGAAAGTATCCTGAATGTCTCCCAAGCATAAAAGAGCAGGATGGTAAGGTGTCTGCATGGCCCAGGGAGTCAGAGGTAGAAAAGTATGGACAAAAGAATTGTGGCCAAAGGCCAGAAGAGAAAAGATATGCAGACAACTGTGTCTTCCACCACTCTAGAGTTTGCTTCTAGTGGGCAGAATACATCTTTCTTAAACATGAAAAAGATGTTCAAAGCACATTGGAAAGAAGACTTGTGATCTGGAAGTTGACAGAAAGCAAAACCCATTATTGGAGGAACACAAGATCAAGGCCTATCTCAGAAACAATGCCTAAAATCAGGGCTAAGAAAGGAGAGCAGAAGAGAGATCAGGCTCAGCCTGAGCCTGCCCAAGAATGATGGGATTCAAGAAGGAACTAAAAAAACCTAGGACCACACATCATTTCATACCAGGTGCACTCAATGAACTCCACCCTGTTCTTAAGTTACAAAAGAAGCTCCTTAATTCCTTCCTTTGGTCCTTAAAAGCGGCAGTAAATTCACTCATCAGATCCACTGACATGGTTGCAGGGTAACTAAGTGTAATTGCTCAACCTAAATGTCCCTTTCCTTAGTCCTCAGTTATTAACTGAATACATAACATATATGTATACATATATATGATATAAACAATAACATAAACATATAAAAATGTTTTCTTATATTAATGAACATCTATAAGAAACAATGAGATGATCTCCCTAACATAACAGCCTGGATGAAAGTGGGACTATCAGGTCTATCCTGCAAGATTTTTAACTCCCCAGAGCTCAGTCATTGGGTGCAGTCATAACATTCCTGCCAATGTCTTCCAACCAGTCCTGTCAGTTTGTTGGGAATCTGACCTCCCTATTGGCTATCTCATACCTTTCAACTGCCTTTTTGGTGACATCATTCCCCCACCAAACCTAATCCCACCTGGTAGAATCTTGGGGTTACCATGGAGTTATCTGTAAATACATTTGAATCATCGCAAATGACCAGCGACCAGTGTGACCAGTGACTTTCCTACTGGACACATGCGCTCTTTGGCTTCAGCCACTCACACAACCTCTAGTATCAACTCCTCATCCCATATCTCTATAATTGGTGTTTCCTCTTCTCTGACCATGTCAGGTAAGAAAAGACATTTTTTAAGTTTTTCGTGAAATTTTACTCCTTCTAAGTTTAGTAGTAGAGTCAAAAGTGCTTGGACTATAAGTCCAAGACTTGACCTCATAGAAATTTAGAGATTTATTTTCAATTTTAGCTTGAATGGTTACTAGCTGTGTGACTATGGGTAAATCATTTACATAACTTTGTGACATAAGATCTGTTTCCTCATCTGTTACATGAAGTAATGATTCATTATTACCTCTAATCTTTTTCTTTTCTAACCTTGAGTTTTAAGGGACATACCTATAAACAACAAAATCAGAGGCTTCTAAAGAGGGTTTGTTTCAGTGGAAACAGAGAAAACCTTGGTGGTGTCAAAAACTGGCAATACATTCCAAGATGCTTCATCAGTTATATTCTCCTTCAACTAATATTTCAACTTTAGTATTTTAAACTTAGTTATGTTCAAAAAGTAATACTTCCATGTTTTGGCACTTTCTGGTTAAACTAGGTAAAAAAAGAAAATAGGGAGTGAGAATAGAGAGTACTGGGTTATAAGGTGGTGTATATTCTGGGTAAAGAAAGTTTGGACAGTTTCATTAAGCACCGGCCAACAGAAACTGACATGGGGGAGAAAATACAAGATTAGGGAAATAAGAATATGAGACAGAGATATTTTCAAAGAAAAAAGAGGTCATTTGGGATAGAATGTTGAAGAGAACCAGATATTTTAAATTAAAGCATGAACAACAATGAGTGGAAATCTAATAAGAGGAAGGAGGATGATATTGGTTTTTGCAGATGCTTAGATTAATTGACTGGGAAGGAAACTAAGGCCAGAATAGAGTAACATTAGGAGATGCACCCTATCAGAAAAGTAATGTTCAGCTGTTCGGCCCCTTTCTATTGCCTCTCTGAACACAGATGAGAGTTGACAGTTATTATTATTACTATTTTAAAGCAGGATTTATTGAGAGGACAGAAAAGCTCCCACAATGGGAGGTGACCCCGGGGGGTTGCCTAGTTATTATTTTTTTAAAACATGGAACACTTCATGAAATGCATATCATCCTTGCCCAGGGGCCATGCTAATCTTCTCTGTATTGTCCCAACTTTAGAATATGTCCCATCAAAGTGAGTATGACACTGGACCATTTTGAATATAAATATATTAGAAATATGTTTTGGAAATGATACTTTCTCCTAACCAGAAACTAATAAAGCTGGTTATGTAGAAGTCTATGGAAAATAAATTTGAAATTTTATATTTCTTATGATTTTTAAACTATATAAATGTTTCATCTATTACCAATTAAATTAAATCTTTTAAAAATTAGTTTAAAAGATTAACAGTTAACTCTCATCAGAAGAACAAATTCCTTTTATGGAAAGTAGATTTAAAGTAAAGGTTGCTTTTCATCTTTACAATAATTTTATTCCTAAAACAGAGTACATACTGATTAACATATAACTGTTTTTAGACAAAGAATAAAAAGAAATACCTACCTAAAAATAAAAAGTCATGTTTCAAATTCCAATTGTATCCAACACAATGTTCTGGAATTCTTTGGGTTGTTTAATTAAATTCCAGCAATAATTTTTTTTTTATACTTTGGGGATGACATTTTCTTGCATGTTAAAGATGATTATAATCTAGGTTTTGAGGATAAATATAAGACAATTTCATGATGCCTTTTAAACATTCTTTTCTGCTTATCAGGCTATGTTATTGTAAATATACATTCTTACTATGATTAATATCTGTCACTTGCTGGGTAATATTCAGAGATTATGAATGAGCTCAAGAGTGGATATTCTTTACACCTACAGTCTTGCCCTCTGCTTTGTGCCAGTTTTTTTTTTCTTTCTGCAGTACCATGTGCCAGTTTTTATTGAAACATTTAACTACATATAGTACAGCTATCTGTACATTCACAGTTACTATACTTTGCTGCTTGCTACATGCTCTTTCCTCACATAATTTGCTGTATATTTGTACTGGTTAGAAATTCATTCCAAATCATCTTCTGTTGTGCAATGTTCCTTGGTTCATATATTCATTAAAATAGATAGTAGCTATTTTATAATACTGTCTATACAAATAACAGAACTACAGTTATCAGTAATTTACTATACTTTGATGCTTGCTACATGCCTTGATTTTCGTTAATATCCACATATTCTTTGTCTTGTTTTGTTTTTTTGAGGTGGAGTCTCACTCTGTCGCCCAGACTGGAGTGCAGTGGCCACTCCCAGCCACTGCAGCCTCAACCTGCTGGGCTCCGGCAATCCTTCCACCTCAGCCTTCCAAGTAGCCGGAATTACAGATGCGTGCTACCACGCCCGGCTGATTTTTTGATTTATTGTAGAGATGAGGTCTTGCTGCCCAGGCGGGTCTCGAACCCGTGGGCTCAGACAATTCACTCACCTCAGCCTCCCAAAGGCGCAAGATTACAGGCTGAGCCACCGAGCCCGGCCACATATTCTTTATAGTTCTGTAATATTATATACATTTTTCATAATTTTTCTCTTTTGTCTGTCCAGAACATTCTGTCTTCTTTATATAAATCTTATGTAATATGTCACTTTTATTCATCTATGAATGGTGACTGTTATTATTATGAGAACCACCTCATAAATAAGTTACCTGAAAGTCAGTTTTTAAATAGTTATTTTTTTCTTTCAAAAAGCTTTTCTTGAGATCCAACTCTCAGGCAGTTACACTGACCCAGAATTAGAATCCAGTCTTGATGTTGGTAAATAATTACCCATTAGACTAGCTAGCCTGAGTCAAATGTGAACGCTAAAGATGAAAATAGCAATAGCTGCTACTATTGTCTAACAAACCAAAAAAATGACAATACTGAAAAATCTATTTCTCCTAGTTTCTTGTCTTGGCTCAGAGCAAAGTGCTGGCAAGAAAGTCAGGTTTAGAAAACTGAAAATGATACTCGCATTAAACTTGGACAGGTCAATCTGACCTTTCTGAGCCTCAGTTTTCTCACATATAAAATGAAATTGCTAAAACAATTTCTCTCAAAACCTCCTAGTTCTAAAGTCTTCAATGCTAGGAAATAGTTACAAGTGAATACTAGTGCAGGCTCAGGGGAAAGATAAGGCAGGGAGAAGGTTGATTCTAGCCTAGAAACAATGTATCAACAAGACCACATGGGTCTTGTATATATTTGTCTTGTGTATATCTGCATGTGAAATCAGTTCCTCAGAGAAAGAAGTAGCCGCTCCAGCACTTACAGCCACCATAAACTGTTTGATATTGAGTATCTCAGTGAATATTGGTGTAATAGAGATATTGATTACAACAACCTTAAGATAATGCTGTTCTAAAAAATAGAAGAAACTTAGCACCCTCATTGGTTTTTCCATTACCTTCTTGTTTCCTATAGAAAATTTCCAAAATCCATCTTCCCTTGGAGCAGCAAATTCTATACAGCTTTCTCTTCCTGTGGTGAGCAACATGGCTTCCCAAACAGTAAGTGTCTGCATCTTCTCCAGAGTGTCTGTTCCAGCTGTCAGTTCAGCATGGCTATTGCCAACTGTCTCTGGCACCTCTTTCCAGCCACTCATGGGTGGTGCCTACCTTTACCAACATTCCAGCACAAGTATGCTGTCTGGGGTTGCTGCCCAGAGTCAGATCTCCACGCCAGCTGCTACTTATCCAGGTAGTTTTGAGCAGGATGTGAGCAGAACTTTTCCCCTACCTACAAGAAGAACTGAAAATAATTTATCTTCACTCAGTGACTTCACCATGACTGTCATTGACCAGGGCACAGCTGGTCCTTCCATGTCTATGACAGCCCAGTATGATACAACTTCACATGCCAATGCCACAGTCCCTCCGTATCCATCCATGTCTGCCAGCCTTGTTCAAGAGATGCCAACCCAAATTCCACATCAGGGACATAGTCTGTCACTTCCCAATCAGGAGGGAGGCCAGATCTACTACTACAACCAAGGCACAATGGGTCCTCTAGTGTCTGCAGAACTAGTCCCCTACCTACAATCCTATGGCTCTGTGCCATACACAGGATATAACACCTCTGCTGCTCAACCACAAATGGCGATGGTGCTAAAGGAGATTCAGCCCACATATATCCTAACATCAGCCTCCAATTCTGGAATCTACTACTCCATGCCGGCTCAGCCCATCACAGAAACATGTTTTCAAGGTGAGTATGAACAGTAAGAAGGGAGAAGAATAAGTTCAGCACACAGGAGGGCAAAGCTGAATCTGACAAGTGGTGAGTCCACAGATAGGTAAAATTTAGTCCCAGACTTTAACCACTACTCTTGCTCTTGCTCTGTGTTCTCCGTTTTTAGACTCAATACGAGAATACCTAAATAATTGGGAAGGGGATGCTATAATGGCCACCTATGCTACACGTAAGAGAATCCCAAAGGTACACCAGGGAATACCATGCTTTTTGCTGCCCTAGCTGATCAATTCCCCTGTACCACCACACACACATTAACGTCCTTCTCTAATGTATTGTTTTAGTGCCTTTGGAAAGCACTTCAGAATTCTTCTTGTTACAGTGACACTTTAATGTTTCAAAATTTATACTAGGATTCAAGACCATGTGTTCAGAAATCCTGTCCAAAGCAAGCAGGCTTAGAAGCTGTCCTTACTTAATGATTTCATGAGAAAGAGCTCAACTCTCTGTCCTAGTTCATGGTGTGAAGTCTTATTCTCTCAGGAGAGTGGAGAGAACTGAAAAAACACTGTATGAGAATGCTAGGCTTTACAAAACATTTCGTATTTCAATATTACTTTCAATTTCAGTTTGACTTGTAAAAACACTGTGAAATACAAAGAAAATTAGCAAACACCAATAAATAACTAGTTAGAACTAGAACAATGTCCTAATACAGGGTCTTGTCCATGTTCCTCAAAACGAGTTAGTCACAAATGCTTGACCAAAGTTGAAAGGTCCCTGATTGCTGCATGGGAGTATAGGGAGAGTATCTCACTTACCAGGGAATGACTTGTTTCTTCTTTCCTTTGTAGTAATGGAAACGTCCCAGGAGATTGAGTCTTCCCTTGAATTGCAAACTTCAAGTCAGATAATTGGTCCATTACAAAATACAGAATTTCCCAAGTCCTGTAGCAGTAAATATATTGAAATAATTGAAATTAGTTCATCACCTGAGCTTGGGGACAGTTGTGTGAAAGCTCCTATTCAGGAATCTACTAGGATAGATTCCAGTCTAGGAGAAAACAGCCTAAATCTTGAGGCTCAAGGGACACTTGAATATGGAATTGAGTCTAGCAACAGTTTTGCAGACATCAACACACTGGCAGAGGATATTCAACTTCCATCACTCTTCGATTCCTTAAAGATCTTGACTTGCCCAAAAGCCAGAAACATTCAGATAATAAGAATTTGGGTGAGACCAAAACAAAGCTTTCCAAGCCTCTGGGTGCCTACCAGACCCCAATAGAAAATGAAGACCCTCCACTACTTCCTTTAGAAATTCCTGATATTCACCATCTTCTGTCCAGCATTGATCCTCTTGACCCTGAGGAACAACATTGTCCTGAAAGTTCCAATCTATGAGAAAACAGCCTAAGTCTTGAGGATCAGGGGACACCTGAATGTGGAACTGAGCCTAGCGGTAGTTCTGGAGACATCAGCACCCTATCAGAGCATATTCATTTTCCACCACTCCTTGATTCCTTAAAAGATCTTGACCTGCCCAAAGGACCCACAGGAATCAAAGCCGAAGACACCAGAGCCATCAAAGCCAATCAAGTGCAGGGAAACTCAAGTGCCATAAAGGGTCCCTCTGATGAAGTCAGGAAGAACAAACACAAAACTTCTGAACCTATCAGAGGAGCTCCAGAGCCCAAAATTCAGCCAAAGAACCCCAAGAGCCAGTTAGAGGAAGTAGTGGTTATTTCTACTGTTACAGCCAATGACAGGCCTCCTACAGATGTGGCCCAGCATTCTGACAGTACATCTCAGAAAGCTGCATCCAGCAGAATTAGCAAAATGAAGGACCATAGACAAAAAAAGACCAAAAGAACTGGAGAAAGCAACACCAAGGAATCCAAAGAGAGTAAGCAGTCAGGGAACACCATCAAGAGAAAAGAGCCAAACATTCCCAAGATAAAGCGGAAAAATAATCTATCTGTATTTAGCCCAGAGGACTTTAAAAAAACCTCGAACTGACCTAGGCATGCATATGCTGGAGTCTGTGCAGGTTTTCCATCCATTGGGAAAGAACTGGAGTCTCTTCCTCCTGGACCTGGGGAAACTCAAGCAATAGCAAAGACTCCAAGTCATCCCTAGCTCTCAAGTCACAACTGGATACCCCACAGGAGGGTAAAGGTGGTGAGCAAATGGAAGGCAAAGCACCAAAACCAATCAGCAATGCTGAAAAACAGTGGCCATCTCCATCCAGGATGAGCTTCCACCACCTGGGAAAGTCAAGTTGGTACCTCTGCCCTTTCCAACTCTGGACAAACCTCAAACTCAACCTGGTCCTAGACGGCCGCAGTCTCTGGCCGCACATAGGCCTGCTGTGCCTTACTCTGCCAGGCCTGTTACTGCTAAGTCAGATCAGCGTACTGCAGAGAGCCCATCCCAACCAGCGCCTACTGACACATCTCCGATGGGTCCTGCCAGACCAGCTCAGTCAATTTCAACAAACGCAACCCGACTCAGTTTGACAACTTCAGCTCATCCTCCTATCCCTCAGTCTTCTACACTTAGGCCCTCACCCTACAAAACACCACCTCACCCTTTTCTCTACAATAAGCCTGAGACCAAGTTCCAGCCACCACCCAGGTCTCAAAACCGTTATCTGTCTGAAGACTTCAGCTGCCAGCCACGGCCATGGAGGAAACCTACTGTTCCTGAACCTGTAATGTCAACACCCATCACAGAAGAGCAGAGGCCAGAACGTGAGGCCATGAAGAGGCAGCCTCAACAAGAACGTAAAAATGCTGCCAAATATACCTCTTTGGGGAAAGTGCAGTTTTTTGTTCAGAGGGAAAAAGATATGGGAATTTCTCTATACTATGGCTACAGAATGTAAATGCTGATAAGATTGTTGGTATCACTTTTGGTACCACCTAGTTTTCTACATATACATAATACATACAATTTCTCCATTTAAGCATATTTTAATTCTTAATGAAACTAAAATAGAATGTAATAGAACTGTTCAATATATAACTGACAAAGATTTTTTTGAGTTTTGATATCTGTTATCTGTGGTTTTTCTTTGGTAAATGTGGGGATCAAAGGTGGTGGCTCATACCTATAATCTCAGCATTTTTGGAGGCAGAGGTGAGAGGATTGCTTGAGTTCAGGGGTTCAAGACCAACCTGGGAAAATTGGCAAGACCTCAACCCTACAATAAATAAATAAAATTAGTTAGGCATAGTGGTGTGCCCCTGTAGTTCCACCTAGTTGGAAGGCTGAGGCAGAAGTATTGCGTGCGCCCAGCAGGTTGAGACTGTGGAGAGTGTGAGTGTGCCACTGCATTCTAGCCTGGGCAACAGAGTGACATTCCAATTTTAAAAAAAGAGAGAGAAAGGTAAAGAAAGAAAGAAAAAAATTGAAAGTCGAATTGGAAAATGGGGATAAGGATTGAGGAAAAAGAAGAAATAAATAACCTGGTCCAGGGCTAGAATGGCGTAAAGTAGATAGATTTAATGGGCTTAAGAAAAGAATCAGTAATGGGGTTAATGGCAGAAGTTTGACCCAGAGTCTGAGTTTAGAACTGAAAGGAAAACATTTGGACAAAGTTGGAGAAGGCAGAAACTTAGTCTGGGTTGACCATAAGAAATGTAAAACATTTCATAGAAGATGACCTCATATCATGGCCTACCAGGAACACATTTTAGAAAATAAGATTTAGGACACATCTTCAATAGGTTTGGGTTACCTTAACCATATGTTACTATAGCCAGGAAAGACAAATACAAAACATAGGGGAACCTACCAGGGGAGAGTTAAGGGACCCCAGTAATCCTAGGGCAGCTGATAACCTGGGGCCTCAACAGTTAAACCACCACAGTATGAGGCCTACTCAGAACAGGGGCTGGAATATAAATCACCACTTACTCAACCATGACGACAAGGTCAGCAAGAAGTACTATTTAAGGTAACATTTATAACACACAAAGCCAGCATCACTGTGATACTTTACTGGTGAGGTTCAGCAATGGGCTGGGGTCACACTACATGCAAAGGGGCAAAGCCCCAAAATGAAGGTTTAGAGGATCCCCAAAGTGCTTTTTAAGTGTCTGTAGCAGCCAACCTGGCTTCCAGGGCACAGCATTTGGAGGTTACTGGCACATAAGCTCGAACTTCTGGAAGGGCCTAAATATTAAGTTGAGGGACCCCACCATGTCCCCCTCCATGAAACCAGCTGTGTAACCTTCTTGCCATCAGTTGAAGTGCATGAGAAAAATCCATTTGGAGTGTACCTTTCCACAGGATGAGAGAGGTGATGCATGTGCACATTGTATCATACTTTCTTGTAGAAATGCATTAATTTTCTACAGTCATATGAGAGACAAATTTTTCCTATCTCTATTCCCAGATAGTATTCTCAAAACAATCCCCTGGGATTCTGGGTCAAATTACCCTAAAATAGAACAGACCTCAGAATCTTACTGCAATTACTCTGCAATATAAAAAAGAAAAGGTATATAAGATTTTTTTATTTATCAATAAAATATTTATCAATATTTTTTATTATGATATTGTGGGGTACAGTTAAGGGTTAGGAACACAAAAACATTTCGTTCAGGCACCCTGTTGATAAGAGGTGCTTCCCCATCCCCAGACAGATGTTTGCTACCATTAATCCCATCTCCCTCCCGCCCCCGTTTCCCACTACTGTCAGTCACTTTCTTATAGTATTACATTGGATGTTCAAGGTACATTATATGAGTGAGAACATGTGATACTCGGATCTTTGTTTCTGTGAAAGGTCACTCAGTATTATAGACTCTAGTTCCATCCAGGTTGCTGTGAAATTCATGATTTTGTTCTTTTTTATGGCTGCGTAGTATTCCATCATGTATATGTACCATTTTTAAAAATCCAGTCCTCTTTTGATGGGCAGCATAGTTGCTTCCAGGTTCTTGATATTGTGAACAATGCTGCGATAAACATACGTGTGCAGGTATCTTTTTTATAGAGTGATTTGAGTTCTTCAGGATATATTCCCAGTAGGGGGATTGTGGGGTCATATGGGAGGTTGATATTTAGAGCTTTTAGGAATCGCCACACTGCTGTTCACAGAGGTTGCACTAGTTTGCACTCCCACCAACAGTGCAGAAGTGTTCCCTTTTCACCACATCCTCTCCAGCAGCTGTTATTTTTTGAGTTGTTGATAATTGCCCTTCTGACTGGGGTTAGGTGGTATCTCAGTGTGGTTTTGATTTGCATCTCCCTGATGATTAGTGAGGTTGAACATTTCTTCATGTGTCTGTTGGTTACTCGGATATCTTCCTTTGTGAAGTGTCTGTTCATATCTTTTGCCCATTTGATAATGGGGTTGTTTGTTTTTTTCTTTTCAGCACGTTTGAGTTCCTTGTAGATCTAAGATGTTAAGCCTTTGTCAGACCTGGTGTTGGAAAATACTTTTTCCCAGTCTGTAGGCTGTCTCCCTGCTCTCTTGATGGTTTCTTTGGCTTTGCAGAAGCTTGTCAGTTTAATAAGGTCCCACTTGTCTATCTTTTCTCTTATGTTTTGGGTTTTGTTCAAGAATTGGATGCCAGTTCCAATTTCCAAGGGTATGTCCTTCCTTTTCTAAGGTTCTTATGGTTTGAGGTTTTAAATTTAGGTCTCTGATCCATTTGAGGTTAACCTTTGTGCATGGGGATAGATAGGGGTCCTGTTTCAATCTTCTGCATGTGGTCAGCCAGTTTTCCCAGCACCATTTACTGAATAGGTTCTCCTCTCCCCAGTGGTAGGTGGTGGAGGCTTTGTCGAAGATGAGTTGGTTGAGAAATTGAGGTTTTGTTTCTGGAATTTCAATTCTATTCCATTGATCTATATGCCTGTTCTATACCAATACCAAACTGTTTTGATGATTGTAGCTTTATAGTAAAGTTTGAAGTTTGGTAATATGATACCACCTGCTTTGTTTTTTTTTTTTGCTGAGGATTGTTCTGGCTATTCTTGAACGTTTGTGTTTCCATATGAATTCCTATGTTGTTTTTTCTTGGTCCGAGAAGAAAGTTGCTGGTAATTTGATGGGTATTGCATTGAATTTGTAGATTGCCTTAGGTGAGATGGACATCTTCACAATGTTGATTCTTCCAATCCATGAGCATGGGATATTTTTCCATTTGTTTGTGTCATCTTTGATTTCTTTGAGCAGTGTTTTGTAGTTTTCATTGTAAAGGTCTTTCACATCTCTGGTTAGGAAGATGCCAAAGTATTTCATTTTTTGTGTGGCTATTGTGAATGGAATTGTGCTTTTTATTGGGGTTTCTGTTTGTTTATTATTGGTGTAAAGAAATACTGTTGTCTTTTGCACATTTATTTTGTATCCTGAGACTTTGCCAAAGGCTTTTATCAGTGTTAGGAGGTTTTTGACAGATTCTCTTGGGTTTTCAAGGTACACAATCATATCAACTGCAAAGAGAGATAACTTGACTTCCTCTTTTCCTATTTGTATACCACTGATTGCCTTCTCTTCTCTGATTGCTCAAGCCAGGACTTCCAATACTATGTTGAACAGGAGGGTGAGAGTGGGTATCCTTGTCTTATTCCAGTTTTCAGGGGAAATGGTTCCAATTTTTGTCTGTTTAGGAGTATGCTTGCTGTGGGTTTCTCGTAGATAGCTTTTACTATTTTGAGGTATGTTCCCTGTATGCCTAGATGTTCAAGGGTTTTTAGCAAGAGGGGGTGCTGGATTTTATCTAAAGGTTTTTCTCCATCTAATGATATAATCATGTGGTTTTTGTTTTGACATCTGTTGATGTATTTAATTACATTTATGGTTTTACGAATGTTGAACCAGCCTTGCATGCCAGGATGAAACCTACTTGGTCATGGTGGATGATTTTTGAGATGTATTGCTGAATCCGGTTTGCTAGGATCTTCTTGAGGATTTTGGCATCTATGTTCGTCAAAGATATTGGCCTATAGTTCCCTTTCTTTGTTGGATCTTTACCTGGTTTGGGTATCAATGTGATGTTGGCTTTGAAAAATGATTTGGGCAGAGTTCCATCTTTTTCAATCGCCTGGAATACTTTCAGTAGGATTGGTATCAGCTCCTCCTTAAATGTCTTGTAGAATTCAGCTGGAAAGCTATCTGGACCAGGGCTTTTTTTTGTAGGTAGTTTTCTTATTATGTAGTCAATTTTCTTGATTGTTATTGGTCTATTTAGGGTCTCAATTTCTTCTCGTTCCAACCTAGGTAGGTTGTGTGATGTCAGAAAGTCCTCAATTTCCTTAAGGTTTTCAAGTTTGTTTCCATACAAGTGCACGTAGTAGTGTCCAATGATCTTTTGTATTTCTTCAGGGTCAGATGTGACCATCTTTTGTGTTTCTGATTGTGCTTATTTGGGTTTTTTCTCATTTTTTTCTTGGTCAGTCTAGTTAGGGGACCATCGATCTTGTTTAGCTTTTCGAAGAACCATCTTTTTGTTTCATTGATTTTTTTGTATTATCTTTTTGTCTTCTATGTCCTGGATTTGGGCTTTTATTTTGGTGATCTGGATTCTTCTGCTGAAATTAGGGTTTTTGTGGTCTTGCTTTTCCAGCTTCCTTAGGTGGCTTGTTAGGCTGTTAATTTGTGTTCCTTCCATTTTCTTCATGTGTGTTTGTAGGGATATAAATTCCCCTCTTACTACAGCTTTTAAGGCATCCCAGAGATTTTGGTAAGGTGTTTCTTATTTTCATTTGTTTCCAGGCATCTTTTGATCTCTGTTTTGATTTCATCATTGACCCAGGAGTTGTTTAGCATCATGCTGTTTAGTGTCCATGTCTTTGTGGTTTTTGGGGGGACCTTAGTGGTGTCAATGTTTTTTTTTTTTATTCCACAGTGGTCCACGAATGTGCATTGTAGAATTTCAGTCCTTTTAAATTTGCTTATGCTTGATTTATGGCCAATTACGTGGTCGATCTTAGAATACGTTCCATGCAGTGATGAGTAGAATGTGCATTCTCTGGTCTTTGGATGGAGTTTTCTGCAGGTATCAATTAAGTCCATTTGGTCCAGAGTCACATTGAGGTTCCGGATCTTCCTGATTTTTTGTCCTGATGATCTGTCTAGGGTTGTGAGTGGGGTATTAAAGTCCCCAGTCATAATAGTGTTAGAGTCAATATTTTTCATTATTTTTCCTAGAAGTTGCTTTATGAAAGTTGGCGCACCTATGTTGGGTGCATATATGTTTAGGATAGATATTTCTTGTTGATGGATTGAGCCTTTTATCATTACGTAGTGGCCTTCTGTATCTTTTTTGATTTTTAATAGCTTGAAGGGTATTTTGTCTGAAATTAAGATTGCTACTCCTGCTTTCTTTTGTATTCTGTTAGCCTGAAAGTTTGTTTCCCATCCTCTTACTTTGAGTCTGTAAGTGTCCTTTCTAGTGAGGTGAGTCTCTTGAAGGCAATAGATTGTTGCCTGATGATATTTCATTCATTTTGCCATTCTATGTCTTTTCAGTGGTGCATTTAGTCCATTCACATTTAGGCTAATAATTGAAATGCAAGAGTTGATCCCTGTCATAAGGTTCTTACAGAGTTGTTCCTGTTTATTTGTTGTCTTTCTTTTGGTTTTGGAGTTGTTTCATGTGTGTTTTTAATCTTTTGCCTGTACTCTTGTGAAGAATGTTGTTGTTCTTTTTTCTTTTTCTTCTGTGTTCAGTACTTTCTTAAGTGTATCTTGTAGAGGTGGTCTGGTGGCAGCGTAGGTTCTTAGGGATTGGATATCTGGAAAAGATTTCAATTCTCCCTCACTAATGAAGCTTAGTTTGGCTGGGTAGGTTATTCCTAGTTGAAATTGTTTCTCTTTTAGAACTTTGAACATAGAGCTCCAGGCTCTCCTAGCCTGAAGGGTTTCTGTGGATAAATCTGCTGCTATTCTAATTGGTTTTCCCTGGTAGAGAGTCTGGCCTTTTTCTCTTGCTTCCTTTAGGATTTTTTCTTTTATAGCTACTTTGTTTAGGTGAATTATTATGTATCTGGGAGTTGGTCTTCTCATTTGTTGTCTTGCAGGCATTCTTGAATTTCTTGTGCTTGAATTTTTGCATCACTGATGAGATGAGGGAAGTTTTCTTGAATGATTTCATGAAATGTTTGTTCCAGTGTGACCTCTGACTCTCTCTCTGCCTCAGAAAGGCCAATTACTCTTAGATTGCATCTCTTGAAGTAATCATTCATCTCCTGAATGTTTTGTTCTGACTTTTTAAGCTTCTTTTCTATGTTTTTGATAGTTTGGGTTAGTTCTGCATTTTGGTCTTCAAGTTCTGAGATTCTTTCTTCTGCTTGGCTAATTCTGCTTTCCATACTAGTTTGTTATTTATTTCCATCACAGTATTCTTTACTGCTGTTACTTCTGTCATCAACTCCTTCCTATTTTCCTCTTGTCTCTCCTCAAAGTTTTAAATTCTCTCTAATGCCTTGATGTCTGGGTTTGTTGCTTGTGACCAGTCATTCTGGGGGCTCTTCATTGTTTGTGTTCCGAAGTCTGTTTTCTCAGTGTCTGACCTGCCAGTGGTCTGTGTGAGCCCTGTGTTGTTCTTTTGGTTTTTCTTCATTTGTGCAGATTTTCCCTCCCTACTTTTCCCTTCTCTTCACTTCCCTGTCTTCTTTAATTCTGTTATTCAGGGGTGGAGGTGTTTCTTTTACTTCTGTTTGTTCAATCTCCTATTCTTCCTAATATATATCCTCTTGCTTTGTTCAGTTCTGGAGTTGGACTGTGGGTTGAGGACAGTCCTTTTTGTAGTTTTGGGATTTAATTAAGGGGGAGCTGTGATTCAAAATCTCTCTGCAGATGCTGGTATTCGCCAACAGCTGTATGGATAGTCTGAAACCCACTTCCCACTGCCTTGGAGTCTGTCCATGCAGTGGGGTTGTAGGTTTACTCCCTGAAAGCAAAATGAGATTAACAGAGGGGAGAGAGTGGAGCTGGCAGTGGGGAGAGGGGGCGTGGAGAAAGAGAGGAGTGAGAGGGAAAACAGCTGAGTGTACCGACTGGTAAGTGAAAAGAAACACAAAGACTGAAACAAATATAAAGAAAAACAATAAACATGACTGGAAAGTAACCAACAACCATATAAAAATCTAAAACATACAATGATGCTAACGTATGCACTGATTGGTATGTTGTTCCTTTATATAAATATGGGATTTACAGAGAAATAATAAAAAAGGAAAAGGGGGGGAAGAAAAGAAAAAAGAAAAAAAAAGAGGAAAAAAAAGGGGGGAGGGATAGATTAAAGTCAGTAGACTAACAGAACCAGTCAAGCACACTCTGAGACTTTTCCTTTAAGTCTAATGTCCTTTCAGCGCTGATTTCTAGCTGTCTTTGCAGGCTGGTAGAATTGTTCACCGTTAGGGTCAGTTGCCCCTCACCTGCTGTGAAGAACAGTTCAGATATGGGCCCTCTGCCCAGTCTATCACTGAGTTCTGGCTTTTTCCATTTTTGAAGCAGAGTGAGCCTCTGCTATTCCCGTTTTGATGTTATTACCTTGGTTCCCCAGCAGGTGGTGCTATCCCATGCTACAGTCCAGAGGGGAGGGAGTCTGCTACGGATCCGCAACTTGCAGTGGCAACTTCACTGGGGGAGTTCCACAGGCATTTCTCCAGGCTAGGGGTGTGGAGTGGCAGCGGGGATCTCATAAGATCCTGCTTGCGGGGCTTCACGGTCTGAAGTCGTGGGCGGCTTCAGGTATGAGCTGGGAATGACCACAGTGGTGGTATCCGCGACTGCAGGAGCAGCCCAGTCCCGCCACGTCGACTGCAGGAGCAGCCCAGTTCCCCGTGATATCTGAGTAGCGACGGCAGGTGACAGTGGCGGCTGAGCTCCCTGTGAAGAGCAGGCTGCGGAAGATGGGGTCTGCAGTCCCTGGGAGAGAGCTAGGGTCTTTACGGGTGTTCTCTTTTGCAGAGGGTTTCACAGACCCTACTGGCCCGTCGCCATCTTGCCGGAAGTCCCTCTATAAGATTTTTTAACAATGAAATATTAAACTAGATATTTCATTTTTTCTGGAAAGCTACCCATTTGTTGCCCCTGTGAATTTTTTTAAACCTTTCTACCCCTACTGATAAAATACATTTTACAGTTAAAGAAAAATTAAACTCAAAATAAGTGAATGAATCTTTTCAAGGTGAGAAACTCAGGGAGGGGCAGTGCTGACTAACACACAGACAAGCTTGACTCAAATGTCATGCCAGGTCATCCTACCACTTGGGACTATCACTACTCCCATCCTGACCAGATGTTTGCAGTTCTTTTTTTTTTTAAGATGTGGATTACAATTCAGGGTTAGGTATACAAATGGTCATTGTATAGGTAACGTTTGGGCCTCACTTTGGTCCCCACTTCACCTGGTACCCTTATTGATGAGGTGTGTCCCCCCTCACTCCACTGGCTTTTTCCCACTACTGCCAATCCCTTGCCTATAGTATTATGATAATCATTCAGGTTACGCTTATGAGTGATAGATCACTGAGTATTAAAGACTCCGAGTCCATCCAAGTTGTTGCAAAACATAGATAGTATTTATAAAACGAAAGATACATTTAGTTTAGATGGTAACAAGGCAAATACATATTTGCTAATGATTTGTTTAGAAATATATTCCCTGCTAGAAAATTAAATATGCTCATTTTCACAAAAGATAATATATATTTCTTAATCTTAAAAAATCCTTATTTTTACTTTTGTTTTTTAATACTCTACATTTCAGATACTTTTGCATTTCTTCAAGTTATTTCTGATGTTGCAAACCTTGTTATTTCTTGTTTATATATATATATATATATATATATATATATATATATATATGTTTTGTTTTGTTTTAAAGATGTGGGGTACAATTCTGCATTAGGTCTACAAGTGGACGTCATACTGTTCATAGTTCTAAGCCACCTCTTGATCTCAGTGCCCTTTGTCTCCCAGGCCATTTCCTGGCTTCTGGGTGTTCATGTATCCTACCTACAGTTCTCCCAGGGTTTGCAGGTCACAGGACAACAGAGGTCAAGGCAAAGATAGGCGAGCCACCTGAAGAGCAGTTCAGAGCAGTAGAGATGATCCAGCTCGATGTGCAGGTGCAAGAGACAAAGGTCTGGCCAGAGTCCCAGGGCAAGGAAATCTTAAACTGTTTTCACTAATCATATAGGTAATGCCATCATATAGTTAATTAAATCAACTAATTAACTATGTTAATGCTATTAGTAATCAAGACTTTCAGATCAGAAAAAATACAACAAACTCTAAAAAAGTTCAACATACAGCCTATAATTACAAATCTGAATTAGGAATACAAATCTGAAATCATATACATATTCTGCAAGAAAACAAAACAAAATATATTTTCTAATTGTCCATTCAGAAGGCCTAGAAACAATAACCAAACCATTAGGCAAATGAGTATCTCTAGCATCAAATCTGTGGCTTCTAAATATCATTTCCATTCCAAAGAAACAGAGTTCCTGAGAAAAATGGATAACTTCCATTTGAGGGCAGAATGATCTTAGATAGCAAGGAAACCATTCAAGACCACTGGAGTCACATCTAAAGAACCCAGGAGCCAATTTGAAGAGATTTCTACTAGCCAAAGTTGGGATAATTTGAGCATTAAAGTGAATACATTTTTAAAAACTGCATGTGTTGAAAGATATCGAATATGTTAAAATCCAAGAATTCAGGCCAGGCTTGATGGCTCAGTCTATAATCTCAGCACTTTGGAAGGCCGAAGAGAGTGGATTGCCTGAGCCTGCAGGTTCGAGACCAGCCCAGACGACTTGGTGAGACCTCATCTCTACAATAAAAACAAAAATTAGTTGGGTATGGTAGCGAGCCTGTAGCCTGTAGTTCTGGCTACTTGCAAGGCTGACGCGGAGGGATCGCAGGTCAATGCTGGGGTGGCCATGAGTGTGCCACTGCACTCTAGCCTGGGCGATGGAGTGAGACTACAACTAAAAAAAAAAAAAATCCATGAATTCATAATGATACTAAACAAAAACAAAACAAAAACTTCATTGTTCACCTTTGAGTGATATAAGGAAATAAACTTCTTACTCTAAAAACTGGTAACAAAGCGGAAAAAAAATCAAGTATTTTCCTTCCTTTTCTGTACAAACAGAACCTCAGGGTAACTGAAGAACTGATGAAAAAATGCCTTCATAAAAAATTCCAAGGGTAAGGTATAGTGATTCAAACCTATAATCCCAGCACTTTGGGAAGCCAAGGCAGGAGGATTGCTTGAACCTAGGTGTTCAAGACCAGCCTGTGTAACATAGTTAGACCTCAGCTCTTCAAAAAGTAAAAAATTAGCCAGGTGTGGTGGTGTGCACCTGCAGTCCTAGCTACTTGGGAGACTGAGGTAAAAGAATTGCTTAAGCCCAGGAACTCGAGGTTGCAGTGAACTGTGATTGTGCCACTGCATTCCAGCCTGAGTGACAGGGTAACACACTGACTCAAGAAGGAATGCTAGAATATCATTTTGCCATTCCTAATGAATTAATGCACTTGGGAAATAACAATGGCTGTTAAACTAATGGTGAACATCAAACAAATGATCAGAAAGACAACACCTAAATCCACTGTTGATCTTAATATTAATAAAAGAGAGGACAACCAGACATTAAAGTCTTCCTGATGTGATGCAACAAGAAGAACAAAGAATTATCAGGCTGAACTGAATACTGAGTAAGCCTCAAAAAATTACCAGTATCCCCAGAAGATGGTCAAACACATCAAAACATATCACAGGGATGCAATCAGCCAAACTAGAATGTGGAAAATTCCACAAGACAGGAAACCCAGGTTCTTAAAAACAAAAATATTACAAAAGGAGGAAAAAAGGAGAGAGAACCTAGGGATAAAAGGGGGCTTTAAAAGATATATCAATCATTATAAAAGGAGTATGTTCTAATAAGTGATAGGAAAAGACAATGAAAAAATATGCAAACCAAATACAAGCTGTGGACCTTTTGGGATGCTGATTCAAACAAGCCAACTTAAATTATGAGACATGAGAAACAGTTAAACATTACTGGATATTTGATGACAATAAGATCCCATTATAATTTTTCCCTCAGTATGACAATGGTGTTAGCATTATGTAGAAAAAAATGAAGAAAAAAGAGAGTCCTTAAAAAGCAGCTGCTTCCCTGAGCTTCCTCAACAGGTAAGGAATTCCTCAGACCTGAGAAGAAGGGTAAAAGGCTGCAGATCCACTTCTGCTTTAGCATCTACAACTATGAGGAGCAGTGATGTCATGGTTAGTGGCTCTCTGGGAAGTTACCTTTACCTAGTGGGCCTTGTCGGTCATGACTCAGACATGCAAAGCTGGGTGACCCTCTGACTGCCTCACCTGCTGAGTCTGGGCCTGCTGCAACTGCTGCTGGTAGAATGTTCCTGCTGACCTCTGTAGTGGTGGTGGCTGTTGCTGCTGTGGCTGCAGATGCTGCTGCTGCTTGAGGAAGAGTTGCTGCTGGTGCTGGGGTGTGGCCTGAGCCTCAGCAGGCAGCCCCTGGGTCTGAGTGGAAGGTACTGCTGTGTGGTAGGCGGAGTCTATGGCGACTCTGCCTGAGGCTGTGGCAGAGACTGGCTGGGTGAAGATTGGGCTTGTTGTTGGAGAACACTGGCTAAAAGGCCAGGCTGACTGCTGGGTCCTGCAATGAGAATGAACTCCAAATGAGGGCTCCAAACTCTTCCAGACAAAAATAGCTTTCTGTCTTACCAAAGCAGTAGAGAGGGGGCGACAAGTGGGCAGATCATCCCAAGATGCATGTGCTCCTCACTGTTTTTCTACATATTCCATCACCCCTGGAACATGCTTCTATCTTCTTGCTCAATTATGTGCTTCAGATTTTTCAAAACAGGGGTCAATACTTGCTTCCTTCAGAAAGTCTTCCCTTACCTATCATCTTTACCTATCAACTACTCCTTTAGTCAGTACCCAAATACTTACATATTCAACTGGCCTTTGATGCTACCTTACACACAACCTTTGCACCTGTTGGCATGCTGCATGACAAAAGCATTCTTTGATGCTCTGCATGTAGCTTTTCCCAGTCTGGATGCCTGCCTATGAGTACATGGCCACCAAATTCATCAAAAGTAGCTTCCTAGTAGGGGAAGTGATGGCAGTATTCAGTTACTTGATATTTTGGAACAGTCCTCTTGATGAAACAAAGGTCACTCATTTCCTTAGAAAAAGAATACCAAGACTTGGAGGGGTGACAAATACTTCAGGAGACAAATTATTAAATTATTAAAGAAACAATATTCTTCTGTGAGTGACAAAAGAGGTAAGTCTTGTTTCTTTTAAGGCAAAAAAAAGAAAAGAAAAGAAAAGAAATAAAGAGGTAAATATAGGATAAATTGACCAAATCAGGGACTAGACTAGAAAAACAGGTAACAGGCTTAAGTGGTCTTGGAGATACATCTCAGAATTCAATAAGGTTTCCTCTTTTGCCAGCCATTTGCCATAAAATTTCAACAGAAGCTCACCTCCTGTTACTCAAGGAAAATAATTATTCTTTGTGTCTGTAGATTCCATTCCTGAAGCAAATCCAGGCTTTCCAAGACTTCCCTGACATCCAGAATAACAGAGAGGTTCACAGACTTTCAAACCAATCCAGTTACTGACCTGCAGCCTGAGGCGGGGCTGAACCATGGCTCTCTTCCAAGGCATCAGGGCTGGCTTGATGGGAAGGATTCCTGGGTTCAGCTGAGTCTGTCCAGTCTTAGGTCTCTGGCAGGGTACAAGTGAAGTCTCCATGGTGGGAATGGGATCTGTCAGTTTGGAAAGGGAAAAGAAAAAGGCCCATATTAAAGTGTGAGAAAGTAAGTGGGCATGGGCAGAGATCATGATGCTTTCCCCCCTTCAATATTCATCCAAACTTTAGTGTCTACAATTCTCAAAGGATGGCCCATAGGATGTGACTATGTTACTAAATGTTCTGAAAACATGTTTGAGGGGCAAATACGTTTTTAATAGGATCAAAATATGCTGAGCAGACTTCCTTCCAGCAGAACTTTTTATGCATGAGTGTGCATGGAAGAGAATATCAAAGAGAATGCTATAAAGAAAGCAATGTTTCTCAAACTTATTTGATCTTGGGGCCCTTTTAACTAACACCTCCTAGGATTTCCCAAAATATACTTTGGATGATGATGCTAGGTTTGAGGCAGGTGATTTTCAGATGTAGAGGGAATTTAAACTTGGTTACAACTAGCTGTCAAAATGGTCTCTCTACCATGAAAAGCATGCAAATGAGTAAATCTAACATGGCAACTAGAGGGAATAAATAAATAATTCAAGGCAAAGGATTTAAAAATGAAGAGTGTGACAGAAACTCTGTTACCTCCAACACACCCAATCCCTTTCTTCCATAGTAATAGAATTTGTAACTGGGCCCAGGGTCACCCAAAGTAAAAATCACATTGCCTAACCTCTTGGCAATGAGATATAGTCATGTTTCTAAGTTCGGCCTTAGGTGGGATAGAAGCAGAATGTTATGTGACAGTTTCTAGAAACCATAGAAAATAACTGGTGCATGTCCTTTGTCTCTTGCTCTTTGACCACTCCTGACCTTGCTTGGAATAGGAATGCTGCCATGATGATCCATGCCATCATGGCTACACTGCAGGGATGCTTGAGTGGTGAGCTTGAAGAAGTCTGGCTCCCTAAGGGCTTTATGGAGCAGACTGCCACGCTGGCCTTGGACTACAGTACTTACCTCCAGAGTTTGTTTACTTGGGAGGAAAAGACATCTCTTCTATAAAACACTGTCATTTTGAACTTTCTGTAACTCACAGCCAAATCTAATCCAAATGAATACTGGGAAGATTGCACACTGTGTGCAGTCTGCATGTTCGCTGTGATAATGCCAAAACTGGTTGCTGAATTCCATTCATTTATAGAAGTCCAGGCAACTGCCTACTACCTAACTCAGATCAGAGTGGGCTGTCCTTTGAAGCTATACTTTAGGGAGTATAGGTAAGATTAAGCCAAAATTAACAAGTTTCACAAGTATATCCAAAGTATAATCTGTCCAAATATTTCCAAAACAGCCACCTAAAATGCAAACCAGGGAGCAAAGCGGCTGGCCCCATGTTCCTCCCCATGACATAACCCCAAGTTATACCTCTCCTGGGCCCAGAAACTTCTCACTGGCATCCTGTTAGAGGAACACGCCTGTCCTGGGTGGGGAACTGATGATAAAAAAGCTATCACATTTAGGGAGACTATAACTTGGGAAAGGAAGGTGGGAAGGAAAAGGGGACAGATGTTGGAGAAGGGGAGAAAGGTGAAAGAAAGCAAGAGCCAAAGGGGAGGGAGGTCAACAGGCTTCTGTAGAAATCCACACTGGTCTTCTCCTGGGGGAAACATCCTAGAAACAAAGGAATTTAGAGATAAAAGCTTCACTTGAGGCCTAGTTCCCCACTAACTAACTGTGTGATAGTTTGCATGTCATTTGACCTCCTTCAGCCTTGGGTCCCTTATGGGTAAAAGTGAGAAACATACCTATGCCTATAACTTAAGGCATATGTGAACATCAAATGCATCAATAACTGTGAAACTGTTTTGTATTAAAACTGTAGAGTGTCCAAAATTTTAGTTTGTATGGATATCAATGTACGTGCTTTATGGAAATGGGGAAAGGGATACCTGCTTAGCCTCTGTATATACCATGTTTGGGCCTAGTACAAAATGGCTATGAACCCAAAGGACTAAGCTAATTAAATCAGCCACCAAACAAACTCCACAAAAGGTAATAAGCATGGCAGAATTACTGCAAGTAATGTACAGACTACAAAATAACAAATCTTGCTTCTTAAGCAAGTTTACTATGTTTATTAAAAAAACCAAAGTCTCATTACTATAGAGTCATGTTGAAATAACAGTGGGCATTCTACAATATCCAAGAATTAAAAAAAAATACCCAAGTTATTTCACTGTTTTAAGAAAATATCCCATCCAGAGTGCTTTGCCGACACAGTTTACTACTACCACTTCCTTGCCAAGGTAGGGTGATAGAAAAAAGGAGGATATAAATACTTCCTGGACTACCTCCAGAATTTGCCATTTGGAAAGTGTGGCAGCCATGAGGATATGCCTTGCAGACCTTCATCTCTAGGGGGCATAAAAGAACAATACCCCAGCAGTTGTGTTCCCAGAATCCCCTGTAGTGTTTGCCCTGAAGCCATGCTTCCCATAGATTTCTCCCAGTCCTAACATCCTAGGTGCAGGAATTCCTGGGAGATAGGGGATGCCTCTGTTGGGTGGTGTTGGTACAAGGGCTCTCCAACACCTTGGGTGTGCCTTCCTTAAATTTTTGACAGACAGTCTAGGTTACTTCATTTCTTGCTTCCCCTATGCCTCTGGGTTAGGCTTGTATCACCTTCTGATGCCCCTCCCAGCATCTCTAGGCTCCCTCCAGGTTTTCTCACATGGGCATTTCCCCAAGTAACATACTTGCACATTTAATCCTCTCTTGGTATCTGCTTTTTGGAAGACCCCACATTGCACAGGCAATGATCATACAAGACCTACAGGGTCTTTTGCTCTTTATGGACTGAGTTCTGTGACTTGAACTTTCCTAATATGGTGGGAGCCATAGAGAGTAAGAAGGAAAGGAAGTCTCATGATCAGGGTTGTGAATGAGGCTAACCATAAGCCAGGACACAAGTTTAGGACACTTTATCCTAGCAACGTCTAAAGTCAGTTGTTGCCTCATCTCTGAATGACCCTGTGCTTATTCCTATGGAAAGGAAACAGCTGTAGAGTTCTCAATTCTCTTTAAGAAGTAGATCACAATTTTTCATTATGATCCTTTTTGCATCCTTAAAGAGCAGTTTCTGCCTAAGGAGACAGAGTTTACTTTCCTGGACTGTGCAGCCTCTGCTCATGGCACACAAGGCATCCTCCCCTGCTGCTGTGGCAATCCAAGCAGTACATGTGTGCTTACCTGGCTTTTGTCTGGGTCTTTGTTACAGCTGCCTCACTGGCTTTCCCTGGCTTGGGAAGTTTTGCAGGAATGGGAGACTTCTACAGAACTGAAAGAAGGGGGAGGGGGAAGGACATCACATATTTCTTTGTAAAAGAATAACCAAGCTGACTAGGGCTCAGAGTTTTTGGAAACACATTTTGGGATCTTCTGGAGCAGCTTCTGGGCCCTGAGCTCTATCTGGTAGAGGGAAGGAAAGTTAACCAAATGCTTATCAGACTTAGTCACAGTATGGGAAGCAAAGTCTCTGAGAGAAGAGAGCAGCCTGCGTGCATGCAGCACACTCTTTCCCATTGACTTCCTCCTTCTGTATTGGGTTAAAATCACTGGTCTTTGATCTCAGTACTTGTCTCCTCCTATAGCACAGCATAGAAATGATGCTGTGAAAGGAATGGAAAGGAGATGTCTGTAACCTGCATTATCAAGCTCCCAGCCGGATCTCTAAAAACTTCGAACTGACCAACCAGGAAGCAATCTGTTGGTTAGAATACTAGGAGAATACCACAGCCACCCAATGTGAATGGCTGCTGAGCCAGTACCCCTTCCCCAAACATGGGGCACTGCTTAGTCCACTAGGCAAGCAGAGTTCCTCTAGCTTGAGTTCTGCAACATCCATCAATACCGTCTCTTGAGGAAACTGGCTAGTTGTCCCCAGCCACAAAACAAGTGCTTACCTACTGTGCAAGTGCTAAACCACAAGAGACTTATGAAGTTTAATTTTTTAAAAACGAGCTACCACTCTGAATGCTCCCAATTATATTTCACATTATTTAACTATTACAGCATCCACTTGGAAAATATCCAAGATTACTGGATCATCATAGGACATGAAAAATATGCAAAGATAACAAAAAGGCATTTGCAAGCTTTTTGCTCTGAAAACTAAATGTGGCCAATAGCAGAAGCAAAGTCAAGAAAGCTCTGCTGCAAGTCAGAACAGGAACAAGGGGCTGAAGTTCCTGTTCATGGGACAGTCATGGGACAGGTCCAAGGCCTTGCTCCAAAAAGCCTGACAGATCACCTCTAAGTGAACAGAACAGGTATGTGGCTATCAGAGAACTGTCAAAGTCAACAAGACATGAAGTTGGTCAACCTTCACCCAAAGCATTTACTCAATCCCTAGGGTATGCTTTGTTCAGTATAATTGCCTCAGTTTTATAATTAAATTCCATGGGCAAGATTGGACTCCCTTTTTGGCAACTGCTTCATAGTTAGCTTTGCCTGTATGCCCCTAGTAGATAAAGCAAGAAACATCTATATTCATCTGAACAGCTGATTAACACCCCAGGAATTTGAAATGGTAATTTGATAACTCTTACTTCCTTTAAAAAGCACCATTCATGCACCTGTACATTTGGAATTGGGCATTCTTTCTTGAGTAGATTAAATGAGAAGTAGGAGAACTGGTAAATACCTGGCCTTTTGTCAGGATCTGGTTTCAACATATACCCTAAAACCGACTTATGTGAATTTATTTCATAATATCCCAACAGCTTATTATATTTTCTAGGAAGCATAATTTTTCTCTCTCCTACCCAAGTTGTATTGTTTATAAATTTGTATTTCTCATAAAAGTCAGACAATGCAATTAGCCCTTCTCCTTCCCTCTCAGAAAGGGAAGCTATAACAACCCTAGAATAGTTAATAACCACACAAAACAAAATTTGAATTGTAACAAACATACTTGAAATTCACATTCTGTGTCTTGCACAATAGGGACTCAAGCTCTTCATACTAAAGTCACCAACATCATATTCGAATACCTCGGAGGTTACATGGTCTTACTTCTGGCACCCTTGGTTTATAATATTTTGCTAAACAAATGACTATTCTTGATCATTATAACCAAAACCCAAACTTCTTGAGTTTACTTGTTATTCTTTTTTTTTTGGAGATATTAGCTGGTTTTCAGCTGAAAAGAAATTACAAAGTAACACATGAATATCTACTTTTACTGCGATCAACAGATCATCAATCTATTTCCAGGTCCTTTGAGGTTCTACCTCTCCAAAGCTGGAAAAATCCTCAGGAAAAAATATTTGGGAAGACACAAATACACACATACATATATATGCAAACAACAATGCAAAGCAGTTTATTGCTTTAATAATAAAATGAATGGGTTGGACACTCAGTTCAGCAAAGATCAGTGAGGCTGCAACCTTGTGAAGGCCTTGCATAAGAGGCAGGACTTGAGCTGGGCTTGAAGGCAGGATAGAATTCCATTAGTCAGGGGGAAAGCAGAGAAAAAGACATTCCGGTTGAGAAAACAGTCTGAGCAAACTGACCTGAAGAAAATCAAGAGAATACCTTGCTGCAAGGAAACCAAGGAGCCAGAAGTACAGGAGCCAGAAAAGGTGGGGTGGATGGGATGTAACCAGAATATGAAAGATCTTAATGTCATGCAAAGAATCTGGGTTCTACTGTGAGGCCATTGGCAAGTCACTGAAGTCTCCTGAGCAGAGACACACAAGGGTGACTTTTTGTAAGATGAAACTTTTGGTGTGCTGGAGAAGAAAAACACCGGTGACCAGTCCAGCAGAACAGGCAATCTATATATGCTATAGTGATGGTGATGTGCATAGAAAGAATGTAATGAAAACAGTAGAAATTCAAAAAAAGAGCCAGACATAGTGGCTCAGGCCTGTAATCCTAGCACTTTGGGAGGCCGAGGCAAGAGGATTGCTTGAGTCCAGAAGTTCAACACCAGCCTGGGCAACTTGGTGAGGCCTCATTTCTATAGTAAGTCAGAAAGTTAGCTGGGTGTTGTAGTGAGTGCCTGTAGTTCCGGCTACTTGGAAGGCTGATGCAGAAGGTTTGTCTGAGCCCAGCAGGTCAATGCTGGGGTGGCTATGAGCATGCCACTGGGCAATGGAGTGAGACTCTAACTCAAAAAAAAAAAAAAAAGAATTAATATAGCAGCTGAGGCAATAACTGATTCTTCCCTCACTTTTGCTAGTCATATCCTAAAGCATCTTAAATTTCATTTATCCAGGTTTGAATGGTGATATCACTGAGAGAAAGTGAAAAGAGGATAAGGGTAAAAAGAAGGAGGGGGTAGAGAGAATGAGCATAAATTTATTCATTTATTTTTATTTAGAGAAGAGGTCTCACTATGCTGCCCAGGCTGGTCTTGAACTTCTGGACTCAAGTGATACTTCTGCCTAAGTCATCCAACGTGCTGGGATTACAGGCATAAGACACCACACCTGGTAGTTTAGGGTGATAGTGGAATTATCAAATAGTGTGCAAACTGAAATAGCTTAGGGAAGATTTCTGTGTTATAGACATTCATAAAGAGTTATCTTTCCCAGTATGAATTGACTGCACAGATGTTAAAAAATTATCACCCTAAGACATTACTGGTTTAACATAAAATTTGGCCATTTTCCCTT